>OVBI01002468.1:0-19960 GCA_900406495.1 Sisymbrium altissimum | reverse complement strand
AGTCAATCTCCAGTCCACGACCGAGTTTGCTTCTCACATGCTTAACCGAGATTTATGGTCTAACGAAGTCGTTTCTCAAACAATTGAATCTAACTTCATCTTATGGCAAGTCTATGTTGATACCACTGAAGGACAGAAAATCTCTACTTTCTACAAGATCGAATCTGCTCCTCCTGTGGTGCTCCTCATCGATCCAATCACTGGTCAGAAGATGCGTTTGTGGAGAGGCGCAATTGAAGCTCATGGTTTCGTGGAGGATATGATGAAGTACATGGATAATGGTCCTCACGAATACATTGCTTCCCTGACAAGAAAACACCCCATAAAAACAGAGAAGAATTGCTTTGAAAGCAACCAGACTACTGATCCAGAGTCTACACAAGTAAAGGAGGAGGTGACTTGTTCTTCAAGCAACCACATTGATGATCTCGTCGAATTAGTTGAGACGATGACTTTACCCGAAGATGAGGAGGAGATTTGTAAAGAGTTTCCAGATTTGACAGAAGAGCCAAAGGGAGACTGTGATAAAACCACTGTGTGCAGTCTCTGTGTTCGGTTTCCAGATGGGAGAAGAAAGCAGAGGAAGTTTCTCAAGAGCGAACCAATTCAGCTTCTCTGGTCTTTCTGTTATTCTCACATGGAGGAATCTGAGAAAAGGGCGTTTAAGTTAGTACAAGCGATTCCGGGTGCTTCCAAGATTCTGGACTATGAAGCTAACCTAACTTTCGACCAATCTGGCCTCGCTTACTCGATGATCTCTGTTACTTGGGAGTAATTATGTAATAATCTTTTGGTTCTTATCAGTACCGTCCCATGGATTATAGTGGCTTAAACCATTTGAAAAAAAAATTTAGTCCTTATGTTTATAAATAAAAAGCAAAGCAAGCATGTTATTATAGGATGAAGATTTAAACATGTGTTTGATCTTTTAATTTATAAGATACTTTTTCCAGTAAATTTAGAATCAATAAGATGAAAATTGTTTTGTAAGTACCAGCATCCAACATTAATAATCTATTTTTTAAATTCAGGGGCTGTTTGGTAGTCTTCTTTCATGGCTATAAAAAAAAAAAAGAGATTTTAAAGAGTGTTTTTAATCAAACATGATTTAGAGATTTTAACCATTTTAAAGTTTTTAAAGTCTAATTTTAGTTTTTTGTCTTATTTTTTTTAAAGACACCTTATGGAGTCTTTAGAGAAATTTATAGAAAACAAGATTTACGAAATTAAATGATTTAAATTTTTTTTTCTCTCCTAATACTATTTAAAGCTTTTTTAAGTTTATATATAAAATAGATTAGGACCAGTGCGTTACACGGGTTTATAATTAAAGGTACCATTTATATATTTTTTTAATATTTCAATTTTATTTATTTAAATTATTTTTCTTTTTAAAACAATGTTGACTGTTGAATTTCTAAAGGATACATATTTTTCTAATATTTTTATGATATATCTGATAATTTATAAATCTAATTATAATTTATTTAAATGGTTTATATTCTGTTATTCCATAAAATTATCAACTGCATATAACTTTCATTTAACAATATTCCATTCGACTACTGTCGATTTGACTTTTTGATAATTATTATCACATTTCGTTAGGATTAAAACTAAAATAAAATAAATATATAAATAAAATATAAAATTAGGTAGAAAACTTAAATTATTAGTAAATTAACCACTAATTAAAACTCTTGATTAATAAAAAACTGAAAAATTAACTTTAAGAAAAATAAAATCAATTAAAATTAAAATAACTTAAAATATACATGAAAAGGAAAAGGATCAATTAAAATCAATTAGAAAATGAAATTAACTTTTTCAATTTAAAACAATTCTAAAAAACGAAAATTAGGAAATAAAATTTCATAAAACGAAAATTAGGAAAGAAAATTTCCAAAAACTAAAAAATAGACAAATAAATTAATTTTATTCCAATTTAAATCAATTCAGAAATTCAATTTTTATAAAAATAAAAATAGTAAAAAAAATAAACATTCGAAAACATATAATATTTAATGAAAAAAGCAACATAAAAAGAACATACCTTTCTAACAATAAAGTTAGAGTTACTCTTTTAAGAGGTTGTGTAGTATGGCGGAGAACATCAGTTTTGGCCATATTTTTAATATAGCCGATTACATCTATATAAAAAAATTAAGATTTATTATATCTTATTATAATATTAAAATAGATAATTTGAATAGAGAATTAAAAATATACCATATAAATTGCTTGTTGAATTTTTTAATTGAACAAATTCCTCATAATTTCGAAATTGAAATTTTTTAAGGGGTATTTGACAATATTGTTGTCCCACAGTGGCAATTGTTGTTCTTTCCGTTAGTCTTATATGAAATTTATGATCAGATACTTTGTAATTTTTATTGCAATCTTGCACATTGAAATTACAAATTTCAATAAGATTTTCTTCATATAAATCAACTCCAAACTTTTCAAGTAGAGAAAGATGCACAGAACCTTCAATAATATTTTTCTGTAAAACTGAATATTTATAAGATATTACTAAATTATCTAATAAATAAATATTTAAAAAAAAAATAATTAAAATATTTACATCCCCTTTATAATGACTCTCCATAGTCATTCCATCCAAACTATGAGGGTCTTTGTAAAACTTCCCAAAGTCAAAATTTTAATTAGAAAACTTTCCAAACTATCAAATCGTAACTAATTCCACAGAAATCTCTTGAACCCAATAAATAGCGATCTATGTTCTTAATATGCGTTTGGAAAACAGTGATTGCCCGATCCAATCAAATCCGGGTTTTCAATGTGGATCCAACCCGAGAATAATTAAAAACAAAATCCTGTAAAATCAGCCAAAAAAGACCAATTAAGGATTAGGGTAACAGAGAGCAAAAACCAGAGAGGGTGGAGGGGGCGTGAGAGAGAGAGATAGAGAGAGATTGGCTTGAGTTTTTCTGAATAGAGGTTACTAGGAGGAGCAGAGCTCATCAATTGTTTCTGAAAATCTAGGAGGAGCAAAGCTTTCTAGAGACATCTTCGAAATGGACAATGAGCATCTCACCACTATTGACAGGTTTTGTTTTTTATTGCTTTGTTATATTTATGTAGACAATAGTAAGAATTTATGTATGTTTTCGTTTTTTTTAGTAATAGGAATGGAGATGGATTAGAGCATGACGAAAACGTGAATCACAGGGAAGATAAAGATGAAAACGAAAACCAGACAGAGAATGGAGATAAAATGCAATATGATGAAGGTAATGAAGATACAATGGAACGACATGAGTATGAAGTTGAGGAATCTGTTGTTAATTTTGCTGATGAGGAGTATATTCCTCGTAGAACCATTCCAGATAGTTCTGATGAAGATGATGAGGATGAGTTGGCTGTGAGAAATAGAAGAATGAGAAAGAAAAAAGATGATAAGCTAGCTTTGGGAACTTCTTTGTACACAGGTTTTGAGTTTAAAGAGGCAGTGTTAGAATATGCTTTAAGAAAAGCAAGAAACATTGTCCAAGAGAGATGGGACAAAACAAAGCTTAGCTATAAGTGTGGGATGGGAGGTAAATGTAGGTGGCGAGTATACTGTTCATATGATAAGGCTACACAAAAGTGGCTGGTGAAAACTAGGTATGCGCACCATAGTTGTACTCCGAATGGCAAATGCAAGCTGCTAAAAAGTCCAGTCATTGCAAAACTTTTCATGGACCAATTAAGGCATGATGCGGATATAATGCCTCAAGACATTCAACAGCTGATCAAAGACAACTAGAAATTAATTAGCTCGAGGAATCAATGTCAGAGAGGAAGGCTGCTTGCTCTGAAATGGCTTGAGAGAGAGTATGCTGAACAGTTTTCCCATCTTCGTGGCTATGTGAAAGAGATAATCGGTACGAACCCAGGATCAACTGCAAAAGTTGAAACTATCTCGAATGCATCTGGTGAAGACGTTTTTCACCGATTCTATGTGTGTTTTGAGAAACTTCGAAGCTCTTGAAAAGGGTCATGTCGGCCAATCATCGGACTTGACGGCACGTTCTTAAAAGCTGCAGTAAAAGGTATATTACTAACTGCTGTTGGACATGATCCAAACAATCAGATTTACCCACTTGCTTGGGCGGTGGTTCAGTCCGAGAATGCAGATAATTGGCTTTGGTTCATCAAGCAAATAAAATATGATTTAGATCTTCAAAACGGCGAAGGTTATGTCATGATCTCAGACAGATCAAAGGTAAGCTTCTTGTTGTTTTCGTTTCTATTTTATACTTATCTCTTTCTTTTTTAATTTAATATTTTGTGACATAAAATCAGAATGTGTGTGAGCGAGCTTCTTTTTTTTTTTTTTTTCAGGACTCATTAGTTCAGTTAAGGCTGAATTGCCCAATGCTGAACATAGGATGTGTGTGAAAACATATCATCGAAAACTTGAAGAAGAAGCATGCCAACAAAGATTTGCTGAAACCAATGATTTTGAACTTGGCTTGGAGTTACAACCTGACAGAGTATGGTGAGAATTTGAAGAAGTTAAAAGCCTACAATACAGCTTTGTATGAGGATATGATGAAGGAGGAACCAAAGTCTTGGTCGCTCGCGTTTTATAGGCTTGGAAGCTTCTGCGAGAATGTTGACAACAATTCGACTGAGTCATTTAACTCCACAATTATGAAAGCAAGAGATAAGGCTATGGTACCAATGCTGGAGACAATTAGTAGGCAGGCTATGGAGAGAATCTCCAAGAGGAGCAAGAAATCGAATAGATGGTCTGGTAAGTTCTCAAAAAAGAAGCATGCTGAGAACTGTAAAACATATACTGCAACACATGGAATTTATGATGTTGAGCTCTATGATAACACTTATACTGTGAACACAACAAGAAAGACATGTACTTGTTGTAAGTGGCAAATAACTGGTATACCATATGAACATGCCTATGGAGCAATGATGGATGCAGGAATGGACGTTGACGATTATGTCTATGAGTGTTTTTCAACATCTAAGTGGCAAGAAACTTATAACACATCAATGACGCCAGTTAGAGGACCTCCGTTCTGGATGAAAACTTCTGGTTATCGACTGATCACAGCTCCTCCTGAACCTGTACTACCCGGGAGAAAGAAAAAGAAGAAGCTGCAGAAAAGAATTAAAGGAAAGCATGAGTCACCCAAGAAGAAGAAGAAGAAGCAAGTTGAAAAACTAGGCAGGACTGGAAGAATTATCCATTGCTAAACGTGTGGAGAAGCTGGACACAATGCAGCTGGATGTAAAGTACATCCGAGGAAGAAGATGAAGGTAACACAAGAAACAATGGAGCAGGTACTGATTTGTCTGATTTCTGATTTTGGTACTGATTTTCTAGCTTTTTTATTGTGTTTTTTTCTTGGTCTCTGGTTTTGGTACTGAATTTTCATGTTTCCTCTTTCTTTTTTTTTTCTTGTCATGATTATCCGATTTGTTACTGATACGTGTTCATCATTTTACCTTTTTGTCAGCCCTTTGCATCAACTCGAGAACCAGAAACAGTCATACTCACTCAGCCAATTCAAACAAGCAGCGTTTGATCTTGTCTTTCTTTGTTATTTCTCTTGTTTTTCTTTTACAGTTTCAGTAATAGCTACCTTGTCTTTTATCTTTTGCATCTCTTTTGTCTAGAAATCTTGCATGTATCATCCTCGTTGACTATTATTTTGAATTCATGTCTCTTTGAAGAATTCGTTAACACCTTGTCAAACAAAACACGATCCATTTAATTAAATACTAACACAAATCAGAACTGATGATTCATACTTAAAAAAAACAAAACATGATCCATTAAAATTATCAAACAAATAACAAGATTTACGACTGAACAAAAAAAAAAAGATAACATTGTTGCTGGACTCTATCTTTCAAGACCATGACATCAAACTCCACACAACCGTTAAGCTCCCCGTTCACAACATGACTTTCATGATACTCTCTCATATGCCTCTCTCTTATGCCTCGCTAGTTCTTTGTTTTTTTTTTCTTCGTTTTCTATTACCCAAAATTAGAATATGAACTCTAAACATGTAACTTACGATTTTTTTTTTTTGGCGGATTTTTTAGGATTTAGTTTTGATTTTGTTTTAAAATTATTTTTGGGTCGGAGCCAAACCTAGATTATATTGGATTGGCAATCACTATTTTTTAAACGCAGATTAAGAGATGCAGATCGCTATTTATTAAATTCAAGAAATTATGTGGAATTAGTTACAATTTAACAGAGTTTTTTAATTAAAATTTTGATTTTGGGAGATTTTATAAAGATCCTAATAATCTGGGTGGAATGAGTATGGGAAGTGATTATAAGGGGGGGAATATGCAGTCAACCCTTAATATTTTTTAAGTCATGGTAGTGTCGTTTTGATTTTGTAGGTTGTAAATGTGTGAGTGTGTAAAGTGTGTGTTGTTTTTAGTGTGTAAAGTGTGTGTTGTTTTTAGTTTTTAGTGTGTAACTGTGTGTTGTTTAAGGATTAGATCTCTGAGTAAAACCATTTTTTTCCCAACCTAATTTCTTTCTTCTCTTACATCTCTCTGTAGAATCTCTCCAAATCGGAGTTTGTCCGCAAACCTGGTGTCTCAATTGACTCTCTCCCACTCTCATCTTCGAACCACTGCAAAGCTCAGGTTTTTTCTTCTGCTCTCGGCTCTCTTATCTGCCTCCGTAGATGAACTGTTTTAGTCTCTCTATTTTTATGGCATCTTTCACGGATTTCGCCTATGTCCCTGTCTCTCTCTCTCGTCTTTGATCTGTGTGTATGCCTCTCTTTTCCTCTAACCGAATTATTGTCTTGATTTGTAAAGTAAATCCGAAACTAAAGTTTTATGATGATGATGAAAAAATGTTCTTGAGCTATTTTATAAAACGATGATGATGACAAAATGTTCTCGATTTGTCCTTTTGTTGGATTTTTCTTGTGATGTGCTAAGCTTGATGATTAATTGATGATGATGACAAAATGTTCGTGAGTTATCAATAAACTTTGTGTTGCTGATTTAAAGAAGAGATAGAATAAAGTGTATTTCTTCTTCTCTTAGCTCTTTTAGCTGCCTTGGAAAATTCAGTGGCTTAGTCTCATCAAGTCTCTTTTCTTATTTTATCAATCTGATACTTTCTTTGTTTTGAAACAGTTAACAGGTATCTTGCACCGGATTCACCTCTGTCTCTCTTTGTCTCATCTTCTATCCATGTATAAACCTTTCTTTCACTTGATTTGTTGTCCTTATTTTGGATTTTGCTTGTGATGGTGCTCAGCTTGATAACGAAATTTTCAGAGATATAAATAACGACCCGTAAACCAGCTCTACTCAGTGGTGTGCTGAATCCCACTTATCAGAGTTTGGGTTGACTCGGGAGAATAATAATGTTCCCGCCACCACACTACGCTCCTCCCATGCTGGTGAATTGCTCCGGTTGCCAGACGCCTCTCCAGCTCCCATCCGGCGCCAAATCTATACGCTGCGCTCTCTGCCAGGCCGTCACTCATATCGCGGACCCCCGCACCGCCCCTCCTCCTCCTGCTTCGCCCTCCTCCGCCAATCCTCAGCCTTCCCACGTCCCCGCGCCTCTTGGTCAGCTTCCTCACCCCCATGGCAGGAAGAGGGCTGTGATCTGTGGGATTTCGTACCGTTACTCTCGCCACGAGCTCAAAGGCTGCATCAACGACGCCAAGTGCATGCGGCACCTTCTCATTAACAAGTTCAAATTCTCCCCAGATTCCATCCTCATGCTCACCGGTATCTATTTATTATTCCCTCAAAGGCTCAAACTATCCCATTATGTGATTCCTATCTAACACTTGGTTTCTTTGCTCCCTCCTACTCCTCTCCAATCTAAGTCATCATTCCATCCATCTCACTCTGGATGTGGATTGTATATTTGTGTTTTGATTGATGCTTGCAGATATATTGTTCACCTCGTATGTTTATGACTGTTGATGCAGAGGAAGAAACCGACCCATATCGTATCCCGACCAAGCAAAACATGAGGATGGCATTGTATTGGCTCGTACAGGGATGTACAGCAGGTGACTCACTTGTCTTTCACTACTCGGGTCATGGTTCGCGTCAAAGAAACTACAACGGTGATGAAGTTGATGGCTATGATGAAACACTCTGCCCACTGGATTTTGAAACCCAGGGGATGATTGTCGATGATGAGATCAACGCTACTATTGTACGCCCTCTTCCGCATGGTGTCAAGCTTCATTCAATCATCGATGCTTGCCATAGTGGCACCGTGCTCGATTTACCATTCTTATGCAGAATGAACAGGTTATTAGTCCCTGCTAACATGCCCAAGTTTTTTTTTATTACCTTTGTACTGCTTCTTATTTAGCCAGGTTCCTTGAGATATCCTTCACCCACCAGGCTTCCTTATTTGTTATTGAAACAGAGCTGGGCAGTATGTGTGGGAGGACCATCGGCCAAGGTCAGGTTTGTGGAAAGGAACAGCTGGCGGAGAAGCCATATCAATCAGTGGATGTGATGATCATGAGACTTCGGCAGACACATCGGTAAGTAGAACGAATCTAGCCATATGTCTTGCACTTGTAGTTGGTTCCTCGACTCATGATTGTATATAAACAGGCGCTGTCAAAGATCACGTCTACGGGTGCTATGACTTTCTGTTTTATTCAAGCGATCGAACGTAGCCCACAAGGCACAACCTACGGAAGCATTCTGAATTCGATGCGCACCACAATTAGGAATACAGGGAATGACGGTGGTGGTGGTGGTGGAGTTGTTACGACTGTGCTGAGCATGCTTCTAACAGGGGGAAGTGGTATTGGGGGATTAAGACAGGTAAAATCCATATCTACTTACTCTGCTGTGTGGATACAAATTGATAGTAACGTGTTTTTAAATCTGTTTTGACAGGAGCCTCAACTGACTGCTTGTCAACCATTCGATGTTTACGCAAAGCCTTTCATTCTCTAGCATGGAAGAAAGTCATCAGTAGCACTGGAACGGGTACGGAACGGGGACGGAAAACGGCAAAGTAAAATATCTATAGATACGGGTACCTTAGGGGTACTTCAATAAATATATAAGAAAAATACCCATAGATTATAAATAATACGATTATGCATTCTTTATGTCGTTGTACCGTTCTAATAACTGAGAGGTAAAGCAAACAGAGACATAAACAGAGGTAAATAAAGGCAAAAAGGCCAAAAACAGAGGGCGTCAAAGTAAAGAGAAAGAGAAGATGTGAAGGGATGAGTTTAAATATAGAACCCTAATTTTTTCTTTTTGTTGGCATAACCCTAGTTAATATAACTATTATTCACTTTTTCATTTAGTGTTTATGAAAAAGTAGTTAAATTTCCCAATTTTTTAAAGAAAAACGTTTGGGAAACGTCCCAGTATCAGTTCCCACCCGTACCCATTTTTTACTTCCCGTCCTTGCATTCACCTAGACGTCACGGGGACGTTTCCTTGCTGTCCCCGTCACGTGCCCGTACCCGAAACGTACCGGAGACGTGAGACGGCTACAAATTGCCGTCCCCGTGCATCACCATCATCACATCATAATCCTATCTCAGTCCATCAAATAAAATTCTTGTTTAGCTGCTTCAAAACTATAAATATTCAAATTAACATCTTGTGTCATGATAAATTTTTATTTGAAATCCATAATCAAGTAGTCATCATCATCTAAAGCAATTCGGGAGTAGGGTGACAGAGGATGCATTTCTTTTGATCCTCATAAAGCATAGGCAAAGTTTTTAGATTGGGAAATAGAAGTGTCATTGTCATTATCTCAGTTAACGGGGAAGAACTCTGCAAATTAATATAGATATTTCATAACTTTTTTAGTCGAGGGCAAATACAAGATATTTTCGCGTAATAACGCATTGAAATGTTCATCGCAAGAATAATTTTTTTTTTATACCAACTTTGGATACAATCAACTCCCCATGTGGTAGAGCAAGCACTCCGGAGAAAACACAAGAGATGAATTTACATATGTTGTGGCTGAAGTCTCTCCTAATCTAGGGTTTCAAGAGCAGAGCTATACTAATATCTTCCTCTTCCTCCAAGGAGATTACATGCCGAGGTAAAAATGGAGGAAGGGTTCGCTAATGTTTGAACTCTCAAATCAAAGTTAGAGCCGAATAGTTACAAAAACATAAACACATGACACACACCCACACACACATATATATATATATATATATCATTTTGTTTGCCATCTTATTAATTATAAAAACAACTACAAAAGTGATTTTATTATTAATATTTGTATCTATTCTATAAGCATTTATGACAAATATGCAAAATCATAACGAACAATTTTCTTACAATATATTGGAGATTTTTTATAAGCTTTTTGTAGAAATCATACTATCTGAGGATTAGACCTTAGATCTTCTCATATAAAACATTAATGAATATTTGGTCAACCATATGACTAAGAGAACTTTCACAAATATCACCCTTATTAAATTGATGTATATAGTTTAGAAAAAATTCGATATTATTTTTTAGAGAGAACGAGGTCAAAAATTAAAAATTTGAAAACAAATTAGGAAAAGAGTAGAAGAAAAAAAAATAGTAATAGTAAATGGAATAATGGTACCAGAAAAATTGACGTGGCAATGGATATGAGTGCACTTTTACAGAAAACTATATGATCTTAATTTAATATTAAAAATATTTATTACTTGTTATATGGATATTTACGTTTATCGAATTACTCAGTGTGATTTATGATATAAACTGACATGTTAATAATATATGTTGCATGCTATAATAGTGTGTAAGAATGTTGAATCTTAAAAAGCTTTTCAAAAGTAGAACGTATGACTTCCAGCTCAATATCATGGGTAGAATATATTGAGATTATTACAGACAATTGACAACTACAAAAACTATTATCAAATTAGGTAATTTTTACAAGTTTATATAAATCTCCATGTAAAACTAAAAAAATACAAATATCATATATATTACAAATTAATTAATATTAATATATTTTGGTAGAATTTAAATGAAATATATTATGACACATTTTATTATCATAACAATTTCACTACAACATACCAGAGTGAATCAAATCAAATAAAAGATCAAATAGAATACTCAAGATTTTTTCTGTTCTTATATTTCTTAACGTATAAAATATTTAATGCTACTTATACATCATCAAATATTTATTACTGTTTCATGTTATCTAACCAAAAAGCTATTTAATGCTAAATTAAATTAAATCATAATCTAACTGTAAAATATCAGATTCAAAAGTTGAATATTATGTTCTGGGATACACATTTTAAAAAAAAAACTCTGGCATAGATATATTTATATTAAAGTGAAAATTAATAGAAAAACTAATTTAATTTGATATTTATGGTACATTTTTGAAAAATCAACAAAAAAATCTTAATTATAAAGAAAATTATATATGTCCTAAGTATACCAAACATATAAAAAAATTGCACAAATTAAAATAAAATATAAATTAGTATCAGAAGATGTAAATAAATAAATAAATAATCTAAAAAAGAAAATATAACATTTAGTTTCCAAAAATTCTGATTTCTAAATTATTGGTATCGATTATGTGAATAACATTCAAAAAATTTGCAAAATTTTCTAAATTAAACATATTCTTTCAATATACAAAGATTAATACAGTTACTACTTATGATTTTAAAAACTAATCAAGAAAAATAATACATACATAACTTTACATTCAGAATATAACAAATAGTAAAGTCTTATTTTGTTTAAAAACTGTGAGTTTTACTAATAAAAAGTTAAGTTGATGCAATAAACCATTAAAAGTATACTTATTATTGAAAAAAATCAATTTAATTGGTTCAAATAAGCATTTTTATTAACCAATAATTTAAATTTGATTAATAATTTAATTAAACTAAAACACACAAAAGGTAATTAATTATCCGGTGAAAACCCATAATCTAACTGTGGTGAAGAGCCGTAAGAAGAGCTTTATGTTTTGCTTCCAGAGGAGAGAATGCAAGGTCCAAAGAAACCGAGCCCCACAGGCAGAGAATACTGGAGTGATCCCAAAGAACTTAACCTGCATGGGCTTGATGATTGTCAGGATCAAATGTGGCATCAAAATTACATTTGAAAAAATATTCGGCAGGTCTAGACCAGAGCTGCGTAGAGTCTATGGAACAGCACCTTACTGCATCAGTTGAGCAGAATGAGAGGAACCCAAGGCCGACACAAAAACTACCCATTCAGCAACCTCAGTCAAAATAGAAACAACATCAGTATGTGGTGACAGGACTCGGTTTTTAAAAACAAGATTGTTCTAAGACTTCCAAATGTACCAAAGCAGCCAAACAAAGAGAAGTTTGAAAGTATTACACAGGCCAGGCAAGTCCTGAATATCAATATTTGTTTGAAAGTATCAGAAAGTATGTAGTATCACCTCAATATTTTGTTTAATATTTGTTTGAGTTTGAAAGTATCACCTCAATAATTGTTTCAAGATGCCACAATGGAGGGTCTAGATAATCAGAAAGTGGTAAATGAATAAGTTGCCAAGTAAACAGAGAGAAAGGACAAGTGAACAACAAATGGTTATTTGTTTCCGTCTCTAGCCGATAATAACGACAAAAAGGATCAATTTTCATGTCTCGAGTTCTATAACGAGAGATGTAGACAACACTAGGGGTAACATACGTTAAAGAAAATGCTTAAGTTTTGGTGGCACCTGCATAATCCAAATTCTATGTGTGAGGGCAGGGTCTCTGTGAGGAGGGAGAATATGTACAATACATTGATCAAAAGATCGAGTTAGATGGTAATCCGATAGGACTGAGTATTCACCATTATGACTGTAAGGGACAGCTAACATATGCATTAAATAGTGTTGATAGTTGATTGGAGCTACAAATGAATGATTAATATATTGTCAAAAAGTTACCCAATTTTTAATAAAAAAAGTAAAGATACATTTAATATATAAAAATATGTAGTATAATTAAATATCTTTCAATCTTCCAAAATTTCAAACAATTGAACCAAAATTTTAATATAGACCCACGCGTAGCATGGGTGAAAAACCTAGTAATATATAAAAGTTGAGGCTAAATGTCATTGAGAGTGTCCGCATAGGATTAAAAAATTTTAGAACAACCAATAGTATTATTCCATATCAACATTATAAATTAAGGAAAATTTCTAAATTTTATAATTGTATTGTTAATAGAAAAATACTTAAGAAAAAGAAATTATCTATAAAATTATATTAAACAAAAAAACTTAATAGTAGATTATGAAAATATAAGATAAAGAAATTATCTATAAATTTCTGTAAAAAAAACAACTTAATTTTAGATTAATAAACTTGCTAATTTAAAATATAAGATAAAAACATATATATAAATTTCTATCAAACAAAAATTAACTTAATATTAGATTATGAAACTTTTTAATTTAAAATAATTATGTCATCTTTATAATTAATTATATATATCTTATAATATATATAATGACAAAAAAATCTATTAATATATAAAAGTTGAGGCTAAATACCATTGAGAGTGTCCACATAGGATTAAAAAATTTTAGAACAGCCAATAGTATTATTCCACATCAACATTATAAATTAAGAAATTTATTTAAATTTTATAATTGTATTGTTAATAGAAAAATACATAAGAAAAGGAATTCGTCTATAAATTTATATTAAAAAAAAACTTAATAGTAGATTATGAAAATTTCTAATTTAAAATATAAGATAAAAAAATTATCTATGAATTTCTATAAAAAAAAACTTAATATTAGATTAATAAAATTTCTAATTTATAATATAAGATAAGAAAAATAAATATAAATTTCTATAGAAAAATAACTTAATATTAGATTATGAAATTTTTTAATTTAAAATAATTATGTCATCTTTATAATAAACTATATATATCTTATATTAGATATAATGAAAAAAAATTAGAAGAAATTTAATATAAACAAGAATATTTTGAAGTTAAATGCCATTGAGAATGTCAACATAGAACTAAAATTTTGAAATAACCAATCTATTAATATATAAAAGTTGATGTTAAATACCATTGAGAGTGTCCAAAAAAATTTAGAACAACCAATAGTATTATTCCACATCAACATTATAAATTAAGAAAATTTTTTAAATTTTATAATTGTATTGTTAATAGAAAAATACATAAGAAAAGGAATTCGTCTATAAATTTATATTAAAAAAAAAACTTAATAGTAGATTATGAAAATTTCTAATTTAAAATATAAGATAAGAAAATTATCTATGAATTTCTATNAAATATAAGATAAAAAAATTATCTATGAATTTCTATAAAAAAAAACTTAATATTAGATTAATAAAATTTCTAATTTATAATATAAGATAAGAAAAATAAATATAAATTTCTATAGAAAAATAACTTAATATTAGATTATGAAATTTTTTAATTTAAAATAATTATGTCATCTTTATAATAAACTATATATATCTTATATTAGATATAATGAAAAAAATTAGAAGAAATTTAATATAAACAAGAATATTTTGAAGTTAAATGCCATTGAGAATGTCAACATAGAACTAAAATTTTGAAATAACCAATCTATTATTAATATATAAAAGTTGATGTTAAATACCATTGAGAGTGTCCAAAAAAATTTAGAACAACCAATAGTATTATTCCACATCAACATTATAAATTAAGAAAATTTTTTAAATTTTATAATTGTATTGTTAATATAAAAATACATAAGAAAAGGAATATGTCTATAAATTTATATTAAACAAAAAAAAACTTAATAGTATATTATAAAACTTTCTAATTTAAAATGTAAAATAAAAAAATTATCTATGAATTTCTATGAAAAAAGAACTTAATATTAGATTAATAAACTTTCTAATTTATAATATAAGATAAGAAAAATAAAAAAATATTTCTATAAAAAATAACTTAACATTAGATTGTGTCCACATAGGATTAAAAAATTTTAGAACAACCAATAGTATTATTCCACATCAACATTATAAATTAAGGAAATTTTCTAAATTTTATAATTGTATAGTTAATAGAAAAATACATAAGAAAATGAATTTGTCCAGAAATTTATATTAAACAAAAAAACTTAATAGTAGATTATGAAACTTTCTAATTTAAAATATAATATAAGAAAATTATCTATCAATTTTTACAAAAAAACTTAATATTAGATTAATAAACTTTCTAATTTATAATAAAAGATAAGAAAAATAAATATAAATTTCTATAAAAAAAATAACTTAATATTAGATTATGAAATTTTTAATTTAAAATAATTATGTCATCTTTATAATTAACTATATATATCTTATAATAGATATAGTGATAAAAAATTAGAAGAAATTTAATATAAACAAGAAAAAGTTGAAATTAAATGACATTGAGAATGTCTACATAGAATTAAAATTTTGAAATAACCAATAGTATCATTTCACATTAATATTAGAAAATTAAAGAAAATTTCTAAATTTTATAATTTTATTATTAATAGAAAAATCCGTAAAATAAATAAATTATCTATAAAATTATATTAAACAAACCAAAAAAAACTTTATTTTATCTAATTTATACAGTTATCTTATGTTAACCTTACTACATTACCCAATTATATATTATACTAATAAAATTGACATTATATACTTTTAGAATTTTCTACATTAGCTTTTAAATGATCAATAAAATATTTTATATTATCATCAGTTAATTATTTTTTCTATATTTGTTTTAGCTATTAGAAAAAGTTTTAAAATTCTAAAAAAATACTATAAACATGAAAAACACAAAAAATAAAATTTTATATTTGTAGAGCTTTATTTGATTTTTGTTTTCTCTATAATTTAGATATAAATAGTGTATATATAATTTTCTGTTATATATTTTATTTATTACCGTAAAACTAATAGTTTTTGATAATTTTTAGTAATTTATAATGCAATCATAATGACTTGATTTGAGTAAACTAAATTATATATTTAGCATTAGATTTTATTTCCATTTAATAAAAAAATATATTGAAGTTTGAGGTATTTATTAAGAGATTTGTTGAATTTTTGAAGAAATAAAAAAATAAGAGTTCATTTAGAGTTTGAGAGAAAATATATAATATGATATAAAAAGTTATTGGACTATAGTTAAAAGAGCTTATATTTAGTTATAGTTTTATATATTTTATTTATAATAATCAATAACTCTCGAATTATAAATGTGTCAACATTATTGGATTTATTCTGGAAATTAAAAAATTATATTTAGTTAATATTCTGTAACAAATAAATATCACATTTTAAAACATTAGAAATTTTATAAATCTAAAATATGAAATTGTATTATTTTATTTAAAAAAATACATTATAATAAATAGTTTTTGAAATTTAGTGAATATTTTTAACGTTATTTAAAATCAACTATTATATATGAATAGATGTAAATTAAATAATAAAAATATTATGATATATGTATATATATATATATATTATTACTATTATAAATATAAAATAATATGTAACAAATATTATTAATTTTTAAAATATAAAATAAAAATCCCCACTTGTAGCACTCATGAAAAATCTAGTTGCGATAATTGATCTTACAAAATCCCATTTAAACAGATACGTGAAAGGAAAAAATCGTCAAACTTTAATTCACATAAACAGATAATCCCCACCTGAATTATTAGATAATTTAAAACACTTATAAGAAAATCCCACCTAACTTCCAAATTTAACGGCAAAAGTGATAAGGTGGTGTATCTCAAACCTAAGGAAGTTTTCCTTTTCTCTATATATATATATATATAAACAGAACCAAACCCCAATTAATTATTCCACTTAACAAAAATCTCTCGCAAGTTCTCTTCTTCTTCTCTTCAATTCATCTCTCCTTTTTCCCTAAGAAAATTATCATGAAAACTGTTCCCTAAGACCTGTTCGTTTCTCTCAGAACAGCAACAATGGGGGAAAATTTGTCCACGACTAGAGTGATAACAACGCAGCTTGACGAAGCAATCAATCTCACTTGCACCAACGAAAAACCTCAAGCACTTTCCACGAATCCTATCGAACAACAACATGATCAACTAATCTCGTCTTTCCTCGAAATCGCTGTCGGTCAGACCGTCGAAACCGCAAAAAGATTCCTACAAACAACAGATTGGAACATAGACGAATCCATCAACCTATTTCTCGTCAACAACAACTCTGATCCTTCTATGTATAACGACGATCATGTCGTGGTGCAAAGTTACGATGAACCCTTGGACGACGAGACGAGACTAGAAACGTTCGATGATGGAGAATCAGATTCGAGATTGTCTTCCATGTATCACCCTCCTGTAGGCTTGCTTTTCCAGGGTCGTACGTTTGAAGAAGCGAAAGCAACTTCTTGTACAAAGAATCTATGGTTGCTAGTCAATCTCCAGTCTAGAACAGAGTTTGCTTCTCATACACTTAATCGAGATTTGTGGTCGAACGAGACTGTTTTGGAAGCCGTCGAGTCCAGCTTCGTTTTATGGCAGGTCTATGATCATACAGTCGAAGGAAAGAAAATCTCGACCTTCTACGAAATTGACTCTGCTCCTCCTGTGGTGCTTGTAATCGATCCGGTTACTGGTCAGAAGATGCGTATGTGGACCGGCGTGATTGAAGCTCAGAGTTTTGTGGAGGATTTGTCGTGGTTTTTGGAGGCTGGTCCTCGTGAACACATTGCTTCTCTGATAAGGAACAGATACCCTGAAGCGAAGGTGGAAGACATTGGTTCGTCAAGCAACAACACTGATCAAGTCCCGGCTCCTTCTTGTGGTGATCAAGAGTATGAAAAGGAGGAAAATTGGTCTTCAACTAACAACGTGGTGGCTCCTTCTTGGGGCGAAGAGTCTGAAAACGTGGAGACTTGGTCCTCAAGCAACAACAATGATCACATCGTGGCTCCTTCTTGGGGGCCCGAATCTGAAGAATCTGCAGAAGCAGAGGAGGAGGAGGAGAATGGGTTAGGGTTCCCGGATATGACAGAAGAGTTAAAAGACGACTGTGAGTTTCAAGAGTCTGCAGAGATAAAGGAGGAGGAGGAGAAGACCTGGTTAGAGTTTCCGGATTTGACAGAGGAGCGAAAAGGAGACTGCGATCGAAGCGTTGTATGTAGTCTCTGCGTTCGTTTCCCAGATGGGAGAAGAAAGCAGAGGAAATTTCTCAAGAGCGAACCGATTCAGCTTCTATGGTCATTCTGTTATTATAACACGGAAGAATCGGAGAGAAAGGCATTTAGTCTAGTTCAAGCAATTCCTGGTGATTCCAAGACTCTTGATTATGGAGTTAATCAGACTTTTGACGAATCTGGACTCGCTTATTCGATGGTCTCGCTTACTTGGGACTGAAGATTTGGAGTTGTAGTTTAAGAAAACAAAAAGGATTGTGAGTTTAATTCGGGCGTGTTGCTCTTGTTTCCTTGTTCTTAATTCATTCTAAACTTTCTAGTAAAATTCCAATTTCTTTCTTTTCTAAGGGGTCAATTCGGATATCATGTCCAAACTTACGATCGATACAACAGGGATCACCTTTCCAAATCACTTAACTGGCACAATAAATTAAGGAATTAATAGTCCTCAAATCTCTAATGAACTGTAAAACTTCCCTTTTGATCATGCTGATGTTTCAATTGCTAAATTCTATCTTCTGAAAAAATTCAGACTGCCGTAGACGCTAGATGATGAAGTATTGTACCCGATTTATGATGATTTAGGGCTTGATTGGTTTACCCGCTACCAGCCATTATCACCCGCAAATGCAGTTTTTATAGATGATAGCGGTTATCAGCGTTTGACAACAATCACAATAAACGCTTCCTACCGTTTTGTATCGCTACAAATCGCTCAAAATCAAAATCTGCTTTCCGCTAGCGTTTGCGGGTAGTTGCGGGTGGATAATAAAAAAAATAAAAAATAAAAAAAATATATTTAAAAATAATAAAAATTAATTTAAAATAATATAACATATAAAAAATAAGTCCGTTAATNAATAAAAAAATTTAGTAAATTAAAAATTTTAAAATTAACTATTAAAATTATGAAATATATGAATAAATTTGATATTTTCTATTGATTATTTACTAAAAACTTATCATAATTTTATATTAATAAATTTTTAAGATTAAATTCTTTTAATAATTAATTTTATTATAATTATATATATTTTAAATATTTTATATAGTTATATAATATGTTTATATTATTAATTTGTTGTTTAACCGCTACTGCATCCGTTAGTCAATCAGTCATAATTCTCCCGCAAACGCATCAGTTTTTAACCGCTGTACCAGTCGTATGAATCGCTTAATAACGCTTAAAACCGTAACTGTCCGTTTTCGCAAATTTCCGCAACCGCAACCGCACCCGATGCGATTAAATCAGTCAAACCCTTACACCGATGATGAAGTATTTATTATATCTATCTTTATTAAATTATTGTACCGGTTTTATGATGATGAAGTATTGTACCAGTTTTACAAATATCAAGATTGAAAGAACATATGTAATTTAATAAAGATATGAGTCGAATCTCTGTGTAAAGAATTTATTGTCGCTGTCTTCCAGTCTTGTTTATTATAACTCAAAATCATGTTTAACATCTATTTATTCCGTTTGATTTAAAATTTATTGTCATTTACTTTGTCGAATTAGGTCATTACAACTTTACAAGTCAAAGAGATTTAATATTCTTTTGAATAAGTCTTTGACTCGCTTTAGAATCGACATAAATTCAGATTGAATATATTTAACCGTGTCATTCACTGTGTAAATCTTAGCTCGTGGCTCGACATTCTTACTGTATGTGCTTTTCTACCTCGGTAATACTACACTAGCTATTAACCCGCGCCTTGCGCAAAATGTGATATTTATATAAATATTTTATTATATAATATATTTTGAAATTATA
>OVBI01002467.1:0-19965 GCA_900406495.1 Sisymbrium altissimum | reverse complement strand
ATGTTATTTGGGAAAAAATAATATAAAAAAATTAAATTAAAAATTTATTTCCTTTTTAATATGATTTTAAAAATATTTTCCATTTTTGTAATTAACGTTTTTATATATATCATAAAAATAATTTTATATTTCAAAGTTCTTTGTGTTTGTTTATTATGATTTAAATAAAACTTTCCATTTTTTAGAATTTTCGTTTTTATATATATACAAAAAATTTGTATTTAAAAGTGATTTCTTTTCATTAATTTTATTGGAAACAAATTATCAAACAAAAAAATTAAACTAAACGTTTATTTTCTGTTTAATATGATTGTAAAAATACTTTCCTTTTTTGCAATTAACATTTATATATATATATACATGTTATTATATATATAATAAGACTATTCTTATTTTTAAAATTTATTTTCTTTTAACTAAGATTTAAATAAGATTTTCCTTTTTTGGAATTTTTATTTTTATAAAGATATAAAAAGATTTTGTATTTTAAAATTTTTTCCATTTATTATTGTTATTTACAAAAACATTTATTAAAAGAATCTTATAATTAAACTTTTTTAGTAATGATAATCAAATATAATATGTAGAATTCATTGAGAGATTTTATTAACGTGAGCGCAACCCATAAAATATTGAATTCTCAAATAATATTATAGAAATATAATGTTAAATATTAAATGTGGTTCTAATGATTTTGTTTAATAATTTAATGCCATCATCTATATAATTGTGTTAAACTTTCAATTTTTGAATGTTTTTTTAGTAAATAAGAAATTCTATAGGGTAATTTTTTGGGAACATAAGTTTATGTATCTTTTGGGTAAATGTTAGTATTGTAGATTTTTTTTTTAAACAAGTATATACATGTTAATCTCTTCAAATGATTTCACAAGTTGGATTTCTCTCCTGTAACTAAAAAAGGCGGTGGAAAACGAGAGGGGAAAGTGGAAAACATTAGTGGGGTTGTTGAAGTCAGTAGACAAACTACTAAGGCAGACAAATATAATGCCTCAATTGCAAGATAACTCTTTTAAATTTACAATCATGCAAACCAGCTCTAACTTTGATGCAACTTACGTATATTTCTCTCTTTCAAAGTTTTTGGCAAATAATTTTATTGTGTTCGTTTTCCATTTTGACAATACACTTTATTTGTAAAATGGAAAAAAAATTATATAATTGGCGTATCTTTTTCTTTTTTTTTTTCCATTTTAAACATGAAGGCTCTTTTTTTTTTAAAAAAGGAAGAAGAATTATAATTGGCGTAGAATCCTACACAATCACTAAAGCCAAAAAAAAGTCCATTAATTGAAGCTTACAGTGGTAAAAAATCAATATTTCAGTATTTCACCATTAAATTATTGATTAGCTTAAAATAATAATTTTATAAACTTTTATGAGTAATTTTACAACTGTATAAATTATTTACAAACCGCAGTTATAAACCCATAAATGAAGAGATTGATAAAATCAAGTGTCTCCTCATGAAAATTTACTCCACTAGAGATTCAATACCCAACACTCGACCAGCTTCTACACCATTCACTGTCATACTTTCTATTTTAGTTTTATAAGCACTTTATAAGGCTTTATAAGCACAAAATCTGAAATCATTGGCATTAAAAACTTCATATACGTAGATTATATTAATTGACACAAAAAAATTTGACTTATTAAAACTTTATAAAATCTAGTTTTTAGGGATTTTGGATAAGTTTGATAAGAGCCTATAAAATATGGATAATGAATCCTAAGACGATGAATTTTTAGTTTTTCACAAGTGAAAAGGAGGATTACGAAAAATCCTTTATAAATCATAAAAGATGTATAAATAAGTTTATAAAGCATATAGTTGTATTCTTATAAGGTTTATAACATTTTATAATGATTTATAAATAATTTTATAAAATTTTACAAATCCTTAGCATAGAAAAGTAAAATTTCTAGTTAGAACAAAAAATCACTAGAATAATCATTAATGGATGTAACTTATATAAATGATTTATAGATTAAGCACATTCTCAACATTTGTGAAAGAGAAGGTTTCGAAACAACAGTCTTATTAAGAAAAGTTGGACTATAATTCATCAATTAAAAGCTATGAATCTATTAATCTTCCAAATGACTCACTGACAAGATAATGTTTCTTCTTTCTATTGGCAGCAAGTACTGGTTTGAGAATCCAAGGACAGAGCATCACATACATTTGCCTGCAATAACAAATAATCATGCTTTAAAAACAGTTTTTTCTATCTAAATCTCTTTTGGGAAGAAAGAAATGTTGTGAAACTGAATCTTTTAAGAGTGAATCGGAGAAGTAATTGCTGATCTTCATTATAGGAGATCAAACACCTTCTTTCAAACTAAACTTATCAAACTATTTATAGTCTTATAAAAATTATGTTATTCCTTTAAATATACTTATCCAAAAATTATTTATAAAATTTTTTGTAAAGCTTTATAACAGTTATGTAAGGTTTTATAAGGCTGTATAGCTTTATAAACATATAAACAATATATGAAGATTACAATGTTTTATAAACAGTTATATAGTTTTGTGAACAGTTTACATAGCTTTTTAAGGATTTATAATGTTTTTGTAAAAACTTTTGATTTTATAAGGTTTTATAAAGTTATTTATAAAGCATATTTATGCTTAATGAAGAGGCTTTATAATAATGCACAATAGTTGTATAGGACTTTATAAATAGCTTTGTAAAATGATTTATAAATCTTTTAAATTTCTTAAAGTATGATAAATTTTTATAAGGATTATAAATAGTTTTATTAGTCTTTATAAATAACTTTATAAAGATTTATAAATAGTTTTTTTAAGGCTTAATAAAGTTTTCGACAGGCTTTTGCTTTTTATTAGGTTTTATAAATCTATTTATAAATGCTCGTCGTCTTAGGCTTCATAGTTATGTGTAATGAAAAGGTCTTGTACAACCTTATTTAGATCGATCATTACCAAAAACTCTGTGATTAAGATTTTATTTTCAAGAATCATATCACATCAAAATAAAATCTTAAATTTATATTAAAATCGTCGGTTTTTATTAAGTTTTTAGGAATTTTGATAAGTTTTATAAGATCTTTATAAAACCTGTATAATGAACCCTAAGACAAACTTTTAGAAATCCAGAAGTGCGATTACGACGAAGCATGCCCAAATATTAAATCATTGGCATTCAATACTTCATCTACATCAATTACATTGATTAAACACAAGAATTTGAATTATATAATCAATCCAGCGAAAAATCCAGCAGATCATAATCCATTCCATTGCCAAAATTAACGCTTCAAACTCTGCATGTGAGGATGTTAAACTTAATCGGTTATTTCGATTGGCAGGATAATCTTTAGTATTTTAGAAATATCTACATATCTAAACATTGAAGAGGAAATCTAAAGTTCTTAGTTATCTTGTGTCCAAATTTGAGTAAGAATATGTGCTTTGAAGGCTTCCATCTGATGCAAAACATGTGGGGCAATAAGAGAACTTGGATGCATAAATGTTGAATGTTCTTGCCCAAGAGGTGGTGTTGAACCTGAAGGAGCTCCTGAAACAGGTGCCCGTGGAATACTTTGAGCTATCGAATCTGCTTGCATGCAACTTCTGATTGTTACTTGGTCATGGCTTACGATATAATCTTTTGCTCACTGCTTACTTTCTAGACTTCTTGAGTAATAGTCACTATGATGTCGTTAATCCTTTCATTTTGTTACGTGGCGATCTTGTGCTGCCCTTTAAGGAACTTGAAAATGGTGTCTTGAAAGACTTGGTTTTCAGTCATTATCTCCCTCATGTTTAGGTTTAGACGAGCTAACCGCCTCCTTTGAGCGCCAAATTTTTGAAGCTCAAACTGCAACGATGAAACTTTGTATATAGGAATAGTTGGAGGACCGGGTTCGTCTGGAACGTATAGAAAAACGAATGGATTTAAGACAAATATTCAAAAGATGTTGTGAGTGAAGTAAAGCGCAAGAACACATATTTTTGGGAGTAAACGGGTTAAAGTATTAATGATTTGGTGCCTTTTTACAGGAATCAAAGTACAAAAGTAGAGAGAAAATGTGTAAAATATTATAGTGCATATGTGTAGACCTATCTTACTTTTGATTTCCCATTTCTTCATCCTCTCTTCCTGTTTTTATATAAACAAATCATATATCATTTCACTTTTACTCTGCTGAATTCTGCATTTATTGGTTTTTATTACGTCGTTGAATTTTTTTTTTACGAGTCAAAGAGCATTTAGTTTTATTTTAGTCATCAAGACACTTCAGTGTTGATAGCTGGTTTAACCTAATGAGTATGGTTTGATTCTTGTAGTGAAACTTTCATTGGATTAAATTAATTCTTTGTCTATTTCTGTTCGCATCGAACACGCCTTGAAATGACCAATACTTGACTGTACTTGGCTTAAGAAGTTATGCATATCTCTAATACCAAATACTGTATAACCTACCCTATCCCAGCCAAAATTGACCAAACACAAGTATTAATTAGCGATGGTTTCCACAAAAGTAACATACTCAAAACAACAGATTCAAAAAACAACAATCTGAGCTCCCTTGTGGTCTCCAACAACAAATACTCACGGGGCAATGGCTTGATAATTGGATGGTGACCGAAGTAATCCCTGCCCCCTCTGTGGGAAATCCCTGGAAATGTGATCCTGCTGACCACAATTGAAACCACTCCTCGGCGCAACTGCTGGTATTGTTGTTGATATTGGCGCTGCGATCTGAGTGACAAATGGTGAATCCACTGGCTTTTTCAGGCAGAACTTTGCGATATGGCAACACTGCAAACTATCTCTGATGTAATAGTGGTGACAATAAGAACAATATGGCAGTAGTCCTGACAGCTCTGACGCCCTCTGATGTCCCATATAAGTCTTCTTAAGCTTTGGCTGAGTCACCTTGAAGAACTTTTGTTCCACCGCAATCCCTGCCTCTTGAATAGAAGTTTTTTCAACCAAACCGATGAGGCTGGTGTAGTCTTGCACGGCACAACGGTTGCGAATATTTATTCGAAGATCATTCAAGAACCTTATAATCAAGTCATCATTGTCTATGATACCCCACAAAATTTTCACAGACGAGAACTCACACTCCTACTCCATGATAATTATAGTTTCCTGAGGAGGGTCCTTAAATGTTTGCATTGCCATGACTATCCATGAGAAGAATTTCCTAGTGAAATCCTTTAGAATATCGTTGTAGGTCAACTCATAACGGCCGTGACTATCCTCGAGAACTCCTTCCCACCATTGTAGGGTGCAATCTCTCAGATACTGAATCGCTAAATCCATCCAGAACTTTGCTGGACACCTTCTATGATCTAGGTTGCGGTCCAACATCCTTATCATACTGTCTGCAGCAGCTGCATCCACAACTCCATTGAATTGACCCAAACCCATCTCGTGAGAAAGTTAAGTTTTCAGAAGAGTTTTAGGGAGGATAAAGGATGGCCGAGCTGGCGCTTCCTCTCTAGTAAGAGTGGCCAAACTGGTCATATCCTTTCCTTTCTGCTAAATTCTCGTGAAGTTTCTCTGAGCTGACCGATCATGCTGCCGAGCCGATTGGATTTACGTATTCTGCCAGGATGTTTGTGTCAGATGGTTGAGGGGGTAGTATGCCACTGCCTCAAGTTTTCATTTGTATAACGAGGATGGCCTTCGAAGCAATGAAGATCTACCTCGAGCCGATGCTCATTTTTTTTGCAGTTCCGAGGTGATAGGAGAACCACCCAGAGCTGGCATAAGATGATATGTTTTTTTTCGGAAGAATGTTAAGCTTATGTTTTTCGACAAACTGTTTTTCTCGGAAAAAAGTTATGCTCGTCACTGCAATAAGGTTTCCGAGCCGCTTAAGGCTATTAGAAATTTTTTAAACCGATGCAGGTTGTAATGAGCTTATCTAAGGTGGAGGTAGGTAGGAATGGCCAGCCCATCTTTGTGGGGCAGAGGCCATTTTGTCAGAAGTCGTTCCTATTTGATCAATGCACTAGATTGTTATGGCTTTGTCTTATGCATGTTCAAGGAGTTCTGATTGCCTGTTCTAGATAAGAGCATGATAGGATTTGAATATTTGCTGCAGGAGAGTAGAGTAGTTCGAAATTTTATACTCATTCGTGATTCCTTAGCGTTTTGAGATGCTTAGAAGCGTCATATGAATTTAGCATTGATATTTCATTGGCAGAGGCTTGTTGTGCCTTTATTAGACAAGAATATATTTTCATTTATCGTATGGAATGTTAATGAGATTGTGACAGCGCTGCTAAGAAGCGTTTTGGCTGGGCTTACGATAGGTTAGCGTTTCGGAAGCTAAGGTATGCGTTTGTCTGGTTTTAGGGGATGCGAATAGACTTCGGTTCACCTCCCCGTTTTTTTCGACGTTTGAAACACTTTACAATCTCGTCTAGTGGTATGTTAGATTGTGTTTCCGAGATGTTGAGACTAGTGTGCCATGGTCGATGCTTACCGGGTTTGCGAATTTGCAATGAGGATTAACGCAGTGTGAGTCTTCTAACATGCTGGCATCGCCCTCTTAAAGTCAAACCTAAGAACATCGTCCAGGATATACCTCTCGGATGTTAAGTTAGGATATACCTAACTTTTTCTTAGATAGCGCCTTGTTTTATCCGTGCAAGGACGTGGTCGAACCTCTACCTGTTATGCGCGTTGGCTAGGTCTTTAAAGGGCAATAAAAAGGAGAGTGCTTTTTGTGGACAGCAACAAGCAAGTTTGAAAAAGGTATTAGATTTGCGCAAATCATTCTCGAAATCGTATAAGTAAGTGTCGCAGAATTTTTTGGAATTTCTTCGGAAAAGTTGATGCTTTAGACTCCTTTAGAGAGTCTTCCGGAATGTTTCGGGAAAACTTGAGTGTCAGAGCTTTTTTCGAGTGTAGGAATGGTCTAGGTATATACTCCCACTCCCTCAAAAATTTTTTTTTTTAAGAGTAGCTAAAATTATCATGAGATAAGCTGCCTACGTACCCCAATACTAAAGGATTAAGCCAATTCGTAGTTCGTTTTGAACGAAGCACTAGTGGTAGTATTTCTTAAGATGCATCGTATTCCAGCTTCGGATAACCGGAGAATCGTCGTCGTAGGCAAGTTTGTATGCTCCTGACCTGACGACTTTGGTGATTTGTAGGGGCCTTCCCAGTTTGCGCCTAGTTTTCCAGCATTCTTTTCCTGTGTGTTTTGAAAGAGCTTTCGTAAAAACAAGATCGCCTTCTTTAAACCTCTGATTACGAACTTTCGAGTTGTAGTATTTGGCAGTTGCTTGCTGATAGCTTTCCATTCGGATTACCGCTGGATCACGCCTTTCGTTGATGAGATCGAGTTCATCCAGAAGCATCGCCTGATTAATTTCTTCTCGTTCGGGAAGGAAATTTCGACGAACTCCGGGAAACTCGACTTCTGGGAAGATTATGCACTCCATTCCATACACTAATGCGAAGGGAGTTTCTCCGTTTGCTTTTCTAGGTGTGGTCCAATGTGACCAGAGCATGCCTTTGAGTTCATCAGTCCATCTTCCCTTCTTTTCGTCCAGCATTTTCTTCAATCCGTCGAGAATTGTTTTGTTGGCTGCTTCTTCTTGGCCATTACCTTGTGGATACCTTAGAGTTGAGAAACTCAGACGGATCTTCCAATTTTCGCAGAATGACACGAAACGGTTCAAGATGAACTGTGAACCAATAACAGTTACAATTTCGTACGAAACGCCATGTCTACAGATGATATTATTCCATAAGAAATATTCGACATGGGCATCCTTTATGCTAGCATAGGAGTCTGATTCTATCCATTTGGAGAAGTAATCCGTTAGGACGAGCAACTACTGCTTTTGCTTTGACTTTTGCATCGGTCCGACGATGTCTATTGATCAACACATGAATGGGCATGGTGAGGATATCCACGAAAGTATTTCGTCCGGTTGGCAGATTGTGGGAGCGTGGCATTGGCATTACTCGCATTTTTTCGAGAATTTCTTGCAATCTTTAATCATTGTCGGCCAGAACTATCCATACCTTTTGATCTTGATGGCGAGTGCCCTTCCTCCATAATGGTTTTCACATGACCCGTATGAACTTCATGCATGATTTTTCGGGCTTGTTCTCCTTCCACGCAGTTCATAAGGGGGCCAGAATTTCTCCACTTGAGGAGATTTCTGTCCAAGAGGACAAAGTGTGCTGCTTGTGCTCTCAGTTTTCGTGCTGCCAATTTCTCGGTGGGGAGCTTTCCGTCTGTGGTGTAGTGGCGAATTCTCTCCATCCATTCTTGATCGCAGCTGAACTCTCCCCTTTCGGTTTGCGAGTTAGTGCTGATGGTTGGAGCCTGATCCGGTTCATCCGCCTCTATAAGATCTTCAGAAATTTATTCTTCGAGATCTTCTTGGATGAGCATGATTATATCGGGTGGTCCAATGCTTGGATTGTCTATGAATTCCACCGGAATAATCATGTTTTCTCCTGGGACCGAAGTCTATGCCAAGGCTGCTAGAACGTCAGCAGGTGCATTCTTGTCCGAGGGATTCTTGTCGATTCGAATTCTTTGAACTGCTTTGTGACGTCTTGGACGACATAATCTCCCATTCTTTCATCTCTGGTCTCGTATTCTCCGCTGAATTGGTTCGGAACTCGCTGAGAATCACAAAAAGCATGGATATTTTTACTTTAATACCGTGAGCGAGCCTTAACCCAGTGATCAGGGCTTCGTACTCGACCTCGTTGTTGGATTCTGGGAAATTGAGTCGAATGACTGCTCTAGGATTTCTCCTATAGGTGAGGTCAAACAGATCCCAACTCCGGATCCTTGTTTTGCAGAGGATCCATCTACATGAAGGATCCAAGTTGTATTTTCCGATTCCTCGGTACTTCCTCTAGGGGGAAGTTCGATCAGGAAATGGGCCAGAACATGGGACTTGGCGCATGTCCTGCACCGATATTCAATATCGTATTCGCTCAACTCCACTGCCCATTTTGCCAAACGTCCCGAAAGACTTGGGTTGTGCAGGATAGTCATGAGCATAAATGTCGTGAGGACCACGATTGGGTGTGATTGGAAGTAGGGTCTGAACTTTTGAGCAGATGCTACTACCGATAGTGCTAACTTTTCGATCTGAGGGTAGCGAATCTTGGTATCTGTGAGAGTTTGTGATACGACCCTATATCGTGGGGATGACCGGATGGTGGAGGTTGAGAAGTTGGCCGTACGGCTCTGCCTTCTAACCAATGGGTGAAATGATGGAGACGCGGTACGGGACTATTGGGACGAGGGAGAGAACTATCGGGATGCGGTACGATTGCTCGGGACGCGGTATGGTAGGCTCGGGACGCGTTGGTGATAGTATCGGGACGCGGGGTGAAGCTGTCGGGACGCGGGGGTGATGGTGTCGGGATGCGGTGAGTCTCTCGAAACCAGGTACGATATCTCGGGATGCGGTACGGAAGGCTCGAGACCTGGGAAGATGGTATCGAGATGCGGTCGGGTATCGGGCGATGGCACGATGACTCGAAACGCAGCACAATGATCTTTGGGACGCGGTACGGGACGCGTCTTGGTGATTTCCGATAGATCAGATATGGGTGATTCTTGATCGGTTGGCCGTCCGGCACTGTCCGATGAGCTAAAAATGATGGGAAAACAAACTGGTGGATCGATATTCGCCACAAACTCGATGGAAGAGAGTTTGATAAGACTGATAACACCTAAGACAAAAACCCGGTTTTTGGCCAAGGCGAAGATAGATTCGTTTAAGAGACTACGCTGGTTTTTATTAATAAAGTTTCGAAAAATACACGACTGCACAGAGGGGCCTTATAAAGGGAGCCGACGCAGCTTTGCCCTTCTGGGGGACTTGAAGCAAATACAATGGTAATAAGAATTTAATGGCATAAAAAGTTGCCGGAAAGAACTAAAGGAATTAAAAACAAAAGAAACACAAAAGGGAAAAACTCGTTAGTCCATATAATCCGAATTATAAATACTTACCTTAAATGGTTCTTCGGCAGTAAAGGCTTGAATGTTGACTAAGTGTTGTCTCGGTACATCCTTAGTCTCTAGCGGGCTAGATGCTGAAGACGGACAAGTTTTCTGGGCCAATCTTGATGGTCTGGTCTACTTGGCTTGGTCCGGCTCGGATTGATGAGAGGCCATGGGCTGCGGTCCGTGATCCATGTTGAGGTCTAGGTTCGCGACTTACCCAATGAGTCCATTAACCTCCATCTGACCTAAAAGCCCTTCGGTAGCCCGATTGAAGTCTTCGGTCATGGTCCTTTGGCCCGATCTGGTCCGCAGTCGATGATTCATGGTCGGTATGCTTAGTGGCCGTTCCGGTTGGGTCCGGTTGTGGGATCTCATCAGTTTGGCTCACATAGCATACCGGTCTTTACTCGCCTCTCTCTTCTCGGATAAAAACTCCACTTACCGCGGTCAATGAACGGCGGTGTAAATGAAAAAGGGCTCTCCAACCACTGGCTTAGCGAGTTCTGGTGCGATTGCCATGTAGGATTTGAGCTAATGGAAAGCTTTCTTGCATTTCTCGATCCAGTCGAACTTCTTATTTCCTATCAATATGTCGTAAAATGGCATGCATTTGTCTGTTGATCGAGAGATGAAGCGATTTAGTGCTGCTAATCGTCCTGTGAGCCTTTGGACTTCTCTTTTCGTTTTTGGAGAAGCCATATCGATCAATGCGTTGATCTGTTTGGGGTTCGCTTTGATTCCCCGATGAGTGACCAGGAAACCGAGGAACTCTCCCGAGGCGACCGCGAATCTACAGTTTGCTGGATTGAGTTTCATGTTATGTTTATTCAAACAATCAAAACAATCCGACAAGTGTTTCGTAAGGTCACCTTTTTCTAGGGATTTTATGAGTATGTCGTCTATGTAGACTTCCATGGTTTTTCCTAACTGATCGGCAAATATTTTATACACCAGGCTCTGATATGTGGTGCCAGCGTTTTTCAACCAGAAAGGCATCACTTTGTAGCAATACGTTCTGCGGTCTATGATGAACGATGTCATTCCTCGATCATCTGGACTCACCATGATTTGATTATAGCCAGAGAAAGCGTCCATGAATGAGAGCAGCTTGTTTTCGTCTGTTGCTTCGACTAGCCTATCGATATGCGGCAGCGGAAACTGTCTTTGAGGCAAGCCTTGTTAAGGTCTGTGAAATCCACGCAGACACGCCACTTTCCATTCTTCTTTTTGACAACTACCGGATTAGTAAGCCAATCGGGGTATCGTACTTTGATGATTGATCCTACATTGAGGAGTATTTCGACCTCGTTGTTGACCTCCTTTGCTCTTTCTGGTCCAGGCTTTCGCCTCTTTTGTTTAATCGGCTTAAAGATCGGGTCAACATTGATCTCATGGCAGGTCGTACTGACGTTGATTCCTGGCATGTTTTCCACTGCCCAGGCGAAAGCGCTCACATATTTCTTAAGGAAAGTGACGATTTCGGACTTGATTGGCTCCTTAAGAGTTTGCACCGATTTCAACGCATTTCTTAGGATGGGAATCGTCGATGCAGACTGAGATTACTGTTTCGCATGGATTATCGTCTTTTTACTCCTTGGCATATTCCAGCTGAAGCTTGTGGAAGAACTTAGCAAGCTCCGTTTCTGCCTTTTTCTTTCCCTTCTCCGTCGGTTTTTCATCGGTTATGGGATTCCGAATCTTATGTTCGACAGAGAGACAGGCGCGAGAGATCTTCTGTTCTCCCTAGATCGTCTCAGTCCCATTTGCAGTTGGAAACTTTAGGCAGAGATGGTATGTCGACGGGACGGCCCTGATGGCATTGAGCCAGGACGTTCCCATTATAACATTATAAATCATAGGATGATCGGCTATCGAGAATAGCAACAAAGTGGTACCTCCTTCCGTGGTGACTGGGAGAGCGATAGTTCCTTGGGTCATGGATATGCGTCCAGAGAAATTGGTCAACGGTTTAGGTTCGTCTTTCAACTCGTGCGACCCTGACCCCATTCTTTCTAGGTTCCTTTGGTAGATCACATTCACCGTGCTACCGGTGTCGATAAGTACTCTAGACACATCATGATCGGCTATTGTGAGTTGAATTACTAGCGGATCCTCATGAGGATGTATAACTCCATATGCTTCCGATTTGTCTAAGACCATCGCATCCTCAGTTATGTTCTTTGATTCCGATCGATCGATATCAGTTCTCGTTTTTTGCTGAGAAGCTTTTGTGGAAGATATCATATCGCAGAAGAACAGCGATCCTCCCATGATCGTGTTGACGAGTCCTTCGGAGGATTTGTTGGATTGCCCTAGGGTTATCGGGAAAGTTTCCTTTCCGGATTCAATCCAACCTTCGGCAGTTACTAGAATCAGTTTGGCTCTACCGAGCGGACGATCCTTATGAGCTGATCTTAGCATCTTTCGTTTCTCCGAGTAAGAAATCTTTTGGATCCCCTCCTTCTAGCGCTAAATTCTGGGAACGAGATTTCACACAATGTATTTTCGGAAAGTAAATCGATTGTTAGGTCCCAAAAGTTCTGGAAGTGAAACCTCACGAAAGATATTAAGAACTTCTTGTTAAAAAAGTAATGATTGACAAAAAAATAAATATTAAAGAAAAAAAAGTAAATATTGAGAATGATTTTATTGCCAAATCTGAAAATATGGGATTTCGAGTTATTCAAGTCTGCCTTGAAGGCTGTACATCGATATGTATTTATACTAGACAACACTAAAACTGAAATAGCCAAATTCCTGATGTGGAAGCCTATGTCTTTGCCTTTTCCACCGAATTCGAAGAATATGCAAGAATCTTCGAGATTTCCCATCCAGTTCGGCATTTATTATTGGTCCAACGATTTCTTTGGTTTGTCTTTCCGGTTTGACTTAAGTTAACGCTTTGTCATTCTCGGTAAATAGAGACGCTACGATGATTTCCAAAAACAACGCGATGTTTGATTAAAACATCGGGAAGTCTACAATAACATTGATAAGTCCCCGAAAGAGCTCCCGAAAGTGTCAAAATGATCAACCAGCTCGGCATAACTCTCTGGGGAAGTGAAATGCCGAGCTGGCTTCTTCTTGGACACATTCATCATCCAGCTTGGCATTTCCTGAGGGGAAAAATGTCGAGCTAGTCTCCAGTTCTTTCTTCTCCCGATTTTATGCATCCAGCTCGACATTTTGGGTCACGAAACAGGTCAGCTCGGCATTGTGGATGGGCAGATGATGGAATGAGTCAGTCAGCTCGGCATTTCCATGGACAGGAAGGAATGCCGAGCTGGTTCACTGATCAGCTGGTTACGTATCTAGGGAAACTCAAGGGAAACTGGGACTTGATGATCAGCTGGACACCTCCTGGACGGGCAGAAGACCATCCAGCTCGGCATTTTATGGTGAAGGAGTTAATGCCGAGATGGTTCATAGCCTTTGATGAGCTGATGGTCTTTCTTCGAGAAATCGCGATTTTATCGGTTTTTCGGACAAACCGCTCGGAAAACAGAACGATCGGCTGGGTATATCAAAGGAAGTCAGCCAGCTCGGCATTTATGGCTGGACAGAATGTGGAGCTGGTAAGCTCTCCTCTTTTGGCCGAGCTGACAGCATTCTGCTTGAAGAATCACAACTTTTATCGAGTTTTCAGAAAAACCGATCGGAAAAACAGAACGATCAGCTGGGCATGTCAAGGGATGTCAGCCAGCTCGGAATTTCTGGCTGGACAGAATGCCAAGGTGGTCAGCTCTCCTCTTTTGGCCGAGCTGACAGAATTTTTCTCGAAGAATCGCGACTTTTATCGGTTTTTGGGACAAACTGATCAGAAAACAGAGCGATCAGCTGGGCATATCAAGGGATGTCAGCCAACTCGGCATTTCTGGCTGGACAGAATGTGGAGCTGGTAAGCTCTCCTCTTTTGGCCGAGCTGACAGCATTCTACTCGAAGAATCGCGACTTTTATCTAATTTGCGGACAAACCGATCGGAAAACAGAACGATCAGCTGGGCATATCAAGGGATGTCAACCAGCTCGGTATTTCTGACTGGACAAAATGCCGAGCTGGTCAGCTCTCCTCTTTTGGCCGAGCTGAGAGAATTCTGCCCGAAGAATCGCAACTTTTATCGGTTTTATGAACAAACCGATCGGAAAACAGAACGATCAGCTGGGCATCTCGAGGGATGTCAGCCAGCTCGAAATTTTTGGCAGGACAAAATGCTGAGCTGGTCAGCTCTTCTCTTTGTGCCGAGCGGACAGCATCCTGCTCGAAGAATCGTGAGCTTTATCGGTTTTTCGGAAAAACCTATCGAGAAGTAGTTTTTGTATACTTTTCGTAAGTTATCGATAAAAATAGTTTAAATCAAACTACTTTTCGAATACCGATCTTTTTCCCGATTATATTCAAATATGAAAGTTTTCTCTGATATTTAAATATCTTAGTCGTTAATTCCGGAGGTGTGGGTTTTGATCCCAATAAACATTGTCATCTAGGAAATGAACTTGATGTAAACATTATTGTTAAATGATATAAAAAAAATTTAAACATTATTGTTATAGATCATAAGAATGAAGATATTATATTTAATGAGGATAGTGGAAATGACATTTACTAATCAATGAAAAATTAGTTAGAGATGACGTTAATTGTGTATTTATTTGAACAGCAAAAACACGATTAACCAATCAAATAGTCAAAGTCAATGGGTACTGGTCAAACTAGTCAATCCAATCAAATCAGATCCAACGCAGACCGGACCCAGATCCAAAAACCCTAACCAATTTGATTAACCTAAACCGACAAGATTAAGCTAAACAAAATAAATCTAGATAAGGTTAGCAGACTAACCAATTCCGATAAGAATTGAAAACGGAAGGACACGATAAATTTACTAAATGACTCACATAAATTTGCTAAAAATTCTCGTGGAAGCTCGCCGAAAATATTTCAGGACTCACCAAAAAAATTCAAAATAAATATTTATCAATGGTTGGTTGTCGGATGATTCAACAACAATTAGCTACTAGACAAAACACCACTTTTTTCTTTGTGGAGAAAAAGAAAAAGAATGGGACTCCTTATATTGGGAAAGAAGGTGAATGTTAGAGATTTTCAATGTGAGACATTTAAAAAAAAATGAGTTTAAAGCTTTTTATTTTATCTCAGCTAGAATTGAGACCAAAAAAAAATTGATTAACAAAAAATAGTGTGGGTTTAGAATGTCACAATTCTCTCCCACTAACAAGGAATTTATCTCCGAGTTCAAGTCATGTCCCGCCTGTCCGATTCCATCCTCAAAAAGAGTCTGAGTCTTATCCAAGTTATTTTCTAATGGAATTCCAATTCTCGACGCTCCTGAATTTCCAATTCTTAACGCTCCTGAACCGCCACTGGTTGGCTAGGCGCAGACAAATTTTTACAGACATCACTTGGCGGCTACTGCAAAATCAGTTTTAACTCTCTAACAATCTTCCTACATGCAACACTGAATTCATGAAAACTCTCATGTTCACCTGAATATCCTATAAATTAATCATCCCCTTCTCTCCTCGAATATGCGCTCTCGCTCTCGTACAATCCAACCCAATTTAGTGTTCTGGTAACCATTCCATCCTTAAAACAACATCATTGGGGTTTATCTCTATCACTAATAAGCCTTCAATGAACTCAACTCTCTCAAGTACAACTGGTATATCTCGATGAATGAATGAAACTCCCAGCATGTTTAAATAAACTGTCCGAATCTGACTACTTTTCGCCTCGAACACACCCTGAAATAATCCATACTTGACTGTACTTGGCTTAAGAAGTTATGCATAGCTCTAATATCAAATATTGTATAAGCTACCTTACCCCCAGCCAAAATCGACCACACACAAGTATTAATTAGCGATGGTTTCCACAAAAGCAACATGTTCAAAACAACAGACTCCAAAAACAACAATCTGAGCTTCCTTGTGGTCTCCAACAACAAATACTCGCGGGAATTGGCTTGATGATTGGATGGTGACCGAAGTAATCCCTGCTCCCTTTGTGGGCAATCCCTGGAAATGTGACCCTGCTGACCACAACTTAAACAACTCCTCGGTCCAGCTGCTGGTATTGTTGTTGCTATTGGTGCTGCGATCTGAGTGACAAATGGTGAATCCATTGGCTTATTCAGGCAGAACTTTGCGATATGGCAACACTGCACACAATCTCTTATGTGATAATGGTGACAACTAGAACAATATGGCAGTAGTCCTGACAGCTCTGACGCCCTCTGATGCCCCATATAAGTCTTCTCAAGCTTTGGCTGAGTCACCGTGAAGATCTTTTGTTCCAACGCTGTCCCTGCCTCCTGAATAGAATTTTTTTTTTAACCAAATCGATGAGGCTAGTGTAGTCTTGTACGACACAACGGTTGCAGATATTTATTCGCAGACCATTCAAGAACCTTATGATCAAGTCATCCTTGTGTATGATACCCTACCAAGTTTGCACAGACGACTGAACTCATGCTCCTACTCCATGATAGTCATAGTTCCCTAAGAAAGGTGCTTAAAGGCTCACATTGCCATGACTGGATTTACATGGGAAGAATTTCCTAGTGAAATCCTTTAGAATATCATCGTAGGTGAACTCATAACGGCCGTTGTAAGGTGCAATCTCTCAGATACTAAGTCGCTAAATCCATCCAGAACTTTGCTGGACACCTCATATAATCTACGTTGCGGTCCAACATCCTCCTCCAACTGTCTGCAGTAGCTGCATCCACAACTCCATTGAGTTGATCCAAACCCATCTCCCGTATTTAATAGATAAAACTCAGAGTGCAATCATTATTTTGTGGATATGATACTAAAATACTACAAATGGCTGTTGTATTCTTGCAGCTATCATATATTTTTGGGTGATAACATTACATCCCGTCAAAAATTGATGTCTTTCCCATGGATGATTAAATGTGTTGCCTTTGAGTTTAAGATAATGATTTTGTCTAGTAGTTTAATTTTATGTTTATTTAATTTTTCATTTTCTTCTACTTATGTGCTTTGAGTACTTTGCTTAATCAATAGAGAATGTTGGTATCAGTGGAGATGCTAACATGATTTTCATTGCAAAAATTGTGACATCAGTGCAGAATTTGTAGCCTCACATCTCACTTGTGAGTTTTGACACATATGAACAGCTATCAAGACCAAATTTTGGTTAGGATATTTCTAATAGTATTCCAAAACACTTCTATAAACACCCATTTGATGATCCATCTTCACATCATCTGAGTTTAAGGAACAATCTCAAAGAAAGTTGAGCCAATTCATTAAATCTTGAAGAATAACTCAAGAAAAGATAGATGGAAAGTTATAAGACATGAGACTAAGTGTTTCCATCAAAGTGGACATTCTTCTAAAAAGTTTTGTGAGGATAAAAGACCTAGATGAAAAGACAATGAAATATCTTGAGGGAACTGCTTATATCACTCCACTAAACATCCTATAATTTCAAATTTCAAACTTCAGAAGTTAAGAGGAGATTTGTGGAAAAAATGAAGTCTCTCATAACTTGATCAATTTGTCTTCTAATGATGAGCTTTCTTTTGATTGCTATGATACAGGTATTGGAGCTGACTTTAAGCAATGAGTCTAGTCACAATAACGAGGAGCAATCATCCCATGATAATGTGTTTACACCACAACAAAAACCAAATTAAAAAGAAATTCAAAAAAGAAATTCAACACTGACAAAGAGAGAAATCGGATTTAGAAATAGGTTTAGTCATATTGTAGATCAAGCATCAGCTGAAGAAAGAAAAACCACAATCTCTAATATAATGATAGATCATGCTTTCAAGAGGTAATTTATTGACATAAACAAAGATAATTAAAAGGTACATGAGATTCAACATTTGAACTTGATGAATATGAGGATAATAATATGCCTTGTGTGAAGTGAAACTTCTAATCTGCATTGTTTCATTGGTGAATCTCCTGAGTTGGTTTGTGGAGCTGAAATATTATATGATAGTAGATTGGAAAATGTTGCTTTGAATTGCAATGAAGTATATTCTGATTCGAGTCATTTTGATTTTAAATGGTCATGATCTTGAGTTTAAATTTTTAATGCTAGAAAAATCTAAATGTCTTTTTAAACATTGTAATCTTGGAAATAAATTTGATGTAGACATTATCGTAAATGATATAAAAAAATATAAAGTGCATATAGATCATAAGAATGAAAATATTATATTTAACGAGGATAGTGAAGATGACATTTACTAATCAATGAAAATTAGTTAGAGAAGAAGTTAATTGTGTATTTATTTTTATCAAATGCATTTGATCCTCATTGACATAAAACCATCAACAATGATATCATAGCATATTTCTCCTATGTGAGTTTCATCTTTTTAGCCTGAAGAATTATGTACTGTTTTGCTTGCCATGTTTATGATCTTGAAAAGAGAAAGAAGAAAGGTGCATTCACCTAACCTTTTGATATTTTAGGATTTACTTACTTTGATTTTTAATAAAATTACTTTAGTGTTCAGAGAAATGTACCAAAAGATAGATTTCTGGAGGTACCGATCCACCTGACATAGGTTGATCAGCGGGTCCAATAGAAGCAGCAGTCGATCGATCATATATACCCATTAGTCCATCATTTGAGTAATGTGATTGACCAAGCTCATTTGTTAGGGTTCGATCACATCTTTCAAGAATTTTCCCTAGAAAAATGATTATCTAATCAAAGAAGCAAATTGATCAATTACTACACGCAACTAATTGATCACCACAATCGGAAAAATTTCGAGAAGTCTGATTGACCAGTCAATCGATCCAACTCGGTCGATTGGCCAGTTGATCACCCATGTATTCTCTGAACCCGAAAAAATATATATACTCTAATCAGTTAAAATTTTCCAAAGATAAATAAGGTATAACTTTCTGATATATTCTCTTCAATACTTTCAATTTCATTAACTACTATCTATGTTTTTCACTCTGGGGCGGTGTGACTTAAGTTTGGGAAAGGGCCATTATTATCTGACATATTTCTTTTTTTATTGGTTTACTTTTTCTTGATTTTCTTTTCGTTTTAAATCAATTTTTTTTTAAACTTTTTCTAAAAAAATTTTTTATCGTCCCGACTGCTCCTATCAGTGGGCATCCATGGCCTCTCACTAGCCCCATGAGCCAACCCACCCGTATCCGACGGTCAAAACGATAGCCGAGAAGTTTGAAAGTCATGATATACTATGCCTACAATCACCACATAACCATTCCCCGTAGTTTGGCCTCACTCACATGGTACCGCGAATGACTTCTCGGTAGATCACCCATCTTTTGATTACTGCAGCTCAAGCACGTTTAATTCTGGAGTTTTCTTTGGATGAGCAACCGAAAATGTACATGCACTTTGGTAATATAGATAGCCAAATGAATTCTTTTAACTTTTCTACTCAGGTTAGCATATACCAAATCAGGATATTATAATTTTATTCATTAATCTCATGAAAACATAAATATCCATGAAGATATTATGCATAATCAAGAGAGGAGACTGTGATTAACAAGATAATCTAAAGAAATTAAGAAAATATTGAATAAATTTAAAAAAATAAAAAAATAAAAGAGGTAAAGTATACGATAAGAAGAGACAATATGGCTAAAATTAGATTTAGAATTTATTTATAGGTTCCTAAAATAAAATTGGATCAATCCAACAATCCTAAATCAATTCAAGAAAATTTTGATTAAAAAACTGGTCAAAGGCTTGGTCAATACGGGTTCTTTCACAGTTTTTAAAACTGTTGTGGCCAGCTTCTGGTCACTAGTTTTGGCTGCTGAGTCGTTTACCTTGATGCCGATCATATACAAGTCCTTGGAATAAGGGCGTACCTGAGTAGAAGTTCATCAATCAGGTGTGGGAATCGAAATTCACCTCAATGTATTTTTGTAAAGTTAATGTGAGGATCCGAGAAT
>OVBI01002466.1:0-19968 GCA_900406495.1 Sisymbrium altissimum | reverse complement strand
TCGAAATCGGAAATCAATCGAGGCTTATATCACATTAACTAACCGAATTCAGCATCATATCGAAAATAGAGGACAGATAAACCTTACCGGCGGCTTTCTCGGAGACACTGAACAACTCGACGGCAAGGATTGGTGGTTTTCTCGGAGTCGGTTTTCTCCCTCGTTTCCTCTCTTTCCTCGACAGTTCCGTTTTTTTTTTAAGTAAGCGAGGGTTGCGAGGGTTGTATTTCCCTTTTCAAATTTAGGTTGCCTATTATTTGGATTTTTTGAGTGAAACGGGTCGAGGGAGGGAGTTGGATCGACTCAATTGGATCGGGTTTCGGGTCTGCTTTTCGGATCTGTGTGGCAGAGTATGTAATTTGTTTTCATATCCTTGGTTTTATCGGCATTTCCATGGCTTTTAAAATAAATCATTACGAAATTCGAAAACATTACAGTGGCACGCGTGATTTTTTTAAACGCAACTTGTGGCATTTCAGCCATTCCTCCCTCTGGTCTTCGTCTCTTTCTTGATCAGCTCGATTTGTTGAAATGGTAAAAAAAAAAAAAAGTTTACCAACAAGAAAGAGCAGGATATTGTTTTCTCACTCGTTTCCTTTTTATTTTTATTTTAGTAACTGCATTTCAGTACTATACATTTCAGGGTTAAGGTTTAGACATCCGGTCAAAAAGACCTATGATAACGTCAACATGTGGCTACAAAGTACAAACAATGATCTAAACTAAACCAAACTTATCGCAAACTACAATAGCAGTAAAGAAAAATTAGAGAGGTTGAAAGACTACAAGCCAAGAGTAGGATTAGGTTATTTGATGGAAGATTCCTTTGCAACATTGAAAGTGAGTCAAATTTGCATAAGATGATTTGATGAATCTCTGAGATGATAACTGAGGACGCTTTTAGGGGTGAATTGTGCAGTCTTGCATTCCTTTCTCTTCAAATGATATATATAGACACCTGATAAGCTAACTTCAGAATGCGAGCAACATTTTTGTTTCTAATTGGATGTTGGGTCTTACATCTATTTTAATACTTTACTAAAAGAAGTAGGAGGAGAGAGATGGGCTTTGACACAAAATAAAGATCAAACCTTAGATCGTAAGAAGAAATGAAAGAATAAATGTTGTCAAGACTGGTTGTCTCAATTGTAAAGAAGACAAATCTGAGGAGGTAGCACTTCTCAATTTTGCAACATGGTCAACATATGACCATGAATAGATAATTAAGCACTACAAAAAATAGCATTTTTTTTATAAAATTCCTGACAATAAAAAATCTTTTGAGCATTTCCGACGAATTCCCAATAAGAATTACAAGAAAATTATGGTTTTAGAAATCCATCAGTAATTCATAACGAAACAAAAGGCATCGGAAATACGGTCAAATATGTCTGACGGATCAAGACTCCTAACAAAAAGCAACATCTGTTAGAAAGTAATCGAGATTTTCCGACGAATTACCGAGAGATATTCCCAACAGACTTTCAACAAAATTCCAAATATATCAGATACATTAATAGATCTATTAAAGTAGCCATTTTATAGCCCCTTCGTATTTCAAAATCGTCAAAAAACTATGGCATACGCAGAAAAATTTGGTATACATATCCATCCACTCTCATTCCTAACATGATTAAAACAAACAAAATGTATTCTTTAAACAATTATGATTGTTTTCGAGTATAGGTAGATAAACTTTGGGAATATTCAACGGGTCAACTGATGGTTGAATCCTGCCTTTGAACCAAACTGCCTTATGCCAAAATACTGACACTCCCACCAGTTGCAAATATCTCCAAATATCTGATGTCTAGCAAGATTCTAAACAGTAGTACAATCCTGTTTTCAATAAGAACTGATCATTCACTTCTTGACTAATGGATCAATACATGATTAGGAAAGGAATATAATAATAGGGTTACAACTTCTGTTTCTAGTATTCCACTCAACACCATTTGAGATAGCATATGATACCACCGCATCAACAAGTAGACCCAATAACTTGATAACCTTGGACTAATAATGCACGTGATGTCAATCAAGGGATTAGCTAAAGTAGTCCAATTGTCATGCTAAAAGCTACCAGAAATTCATGAACCTACCTCACAAAAAAACGCTTAGCCAAAATCTTCATGTTACAAATACTTCGCAAAATCCAACTACCGTCAATGCTAGAATCCAGATCCCTAAATATTCTCTCATTCGTTTACTTGATAATCATTAAAATAGTACACTGGATCCATTAAAAAATTAACCAATCACACATTATTTCAAATTTTTTTATACTTCACATTTCTGATACATTCAAGTATAATTATAATAGATCCATAGGTTTCTTTTCATATTTCTTCTCTTTTAGAATTTATAAAAAAAAAATATTTATTAATCAAATACATATAAAGCACATGCATACTTTATATGATCCACTTGTGATAAATAAAATACTACAGACAATAAGAAAGACAACACAACAAAACACTCGGGAAATAGAACCTCATACATATATGCTCTGTTTTGTAGTTTGATCAGTGATTTATCAGATAACAATAAGTTTATCCCGTCTGCACTTTCAGCTGAGGCAAGGGCGATTAAAAGGAGTATAATCAAAGCAAGAGCTCTCGAGGTATATGTTTTTTTCAGCCCCCAAGCTCTATTTAATCTTCATAATATATAATAATGAGGAACATATTGAGCTTTCCCATGTCCTCTTACATATCTGACATTTAGTTAGAGACTTCCATGTGAAATCTTTCAGTTTTTATATCTCGACAAAGTAATCTCAGATGTGATTGATGTTGGATAAGTTTCAAAGAAGATTCTAATGGAAGGCTGCTGGTAAGAGTGTTAAGATCTCCTAACAGACTTTACAAAATCAGTCTCAAGGTCGGGGAACCGGTGTGCTTACATACAAGGATCAAAGAATAGTACATTGAAGTGGAACATGTACCTGGAGAGAAGCAATGTGCAGACATTCTAACAAAAGCCCTGGCTAGAATCAAGTTCAAAGAAATGAGAGACCTAATCGGAGTTCGAAATCTCAAGAAGATAAATTTGAAGCTTAAGGGGGTGAATGTTGGATAAGCTTCAAAGAAGATTTTAGAATTAGATATCCTAAAAAGAAATAGGAATCTAGATAGAAAAATGAAATATGTAATCTTAACTATAAAGGAAATTAGAGTATGATTAGGAAAAGGAAATTAGGTTTAGAAAAGGAAATCTATAACCTATCTGTATTATATGTATTTGATCATAGGAAGGAAGAAATATCACAAGAAAGAAGAGAAAGCTTGGGTTTAATTTTGAGTGATTTTATAAACCTTAATAAATGAAGAAATTGTTGGGGTACAAACCAAAGTTTCACATTAGAAGTTTGAAGGAATAAATTTCAATATATAAAGGGTTAGGGTCAATCTACTAATTGTCAATTGATTTTTAGTTGAAATCCCAGAATTAACCCAAAATTCAACATGGTATCAGAACCCGAGGTTTAAAGTCTGGTGGACTTAGAAGAGAAGTGGATACGGACATACCTCAACCCGAGTAATAAGGGCCCGAGAAAGGGTCCCACATCATAAATCAAGGCATAAGAAGGATTATGTGGTCCGTGGTTTGAAGGGGATATTGTTAGGGTACAAACCAAAGTCCCACATTGAAAATTTGAAGGAATAAACTTCAATATATAAAAGTTTAGAGCCATTCCACTAATTGCCAATTAGTTTTTAGTTGGAAATCCAAAATTAACCCAAATTTAACAATTATCATAAAGCTCACTTAGATAGAAAACTTTTATTATTTGATTTCAGTTGATTAACAAAAATGACTTTTGTGACAACAACAACAAAACTCAAAAGTCAAGTCATATATAAGAATAAAAAATTTACATCTACAAAAGTTGAATACGAAAAGAAGTTAGTAACTAAATTTAAGGTTTCCACGTTAAATTGCATATGAATTAATAGCTTGGAACAAGATATGTAGCTCGCATCACTTTGCAAACCAAAACAAACTTGTGGAGGACTAGTTGTATCTCATTCAGTAATATAAATATATGCTCGACTAAATTCTAAAGCCCAGCATTGGCCCAGCTTCATTTAGGGTTTCCGAGTCTTTCATTTATACATAGCTCATCGCTTCTACCTTCTGCAATAAATGAGAGGCAAACCACTCGTTACAACTTGAAACTAAACAACAATGATGATCACCAATCTACCTAGGGATCTGATAGGGGAGATTATCTCTAGGGTTCCGTCAAAATCTATGAGGAAAGTGCAATTAACTTGCAGAGAATGGAACACTTTATCCAAAAGTCGGATCTCTTTGCAGATTGATAAAGCATCAGGAGCAACAAAGGAAGGGGAGTCTCTGATGATCATGATGCTGGATTACAATCTTTATTTAATTAGCATCTTCGTCAATGACGTTGATCCATCTACAGAGCATAAAGGCAAACTTATTTGCCTTAACGAACAAGTCAAGATATCTAGAGTCTTTCACTGCAAAGGTTTATTGTTATGCATCTTGAAAGGCGAAAACACTAAGGTTGTGGTTTGGAATCCATACTGGGAACAAACAAGATGGTTCAAACTCAGATATTCCCTCCGCTCATATGAACTAGGAGAGAACCGTTATTTACGGTACGCTCTCGGATACTCTCGGATACGAGAATAAGAAATCTTGTCGTAGCTACAAATTACTGAGGTTTATAGATGTTTACTTATATGAAACAGAAAACGAATTTTTATGGTATGAACTATACGATTTTGACTCTGATTCATGGACGACTCTTGATGTCACTCCATACTGGCATATAATGTCTGACCATGGCGTTTCTCTCAAGGGAAACACTTACTGGTGTGCTACAAAAAAGAATGCTACCATAATGCAGTCATTCAATTACGTACAAACCGACCACATAATCTACTTTGATTATACAAGAGAGAGATTTGGGCCGCTTCTGCCTCTACCGTATGGATATCAGCTGAAGATCTCTGTAACTCTATCTTGTGTAGGAGAAGAGAAACTTTCGGCTTTATTTCCGCACAACAAAAAATATCCATATTCGTTCGAGATATGTATTACGATTATGATTGAGGCGGACAACATGTCGTGGAGCAAGTTCTTGACAGTGGATATGGCATAACACTCTGACATTTCACTTGGGAGTTTCGTTATTGACGAGGTGAAGATAGTCGCCATTCTTTTTGAAAAAGTGTTGAATCGCTATGCTATTAAGATTATTGGAGAGGCTAAATACCTTAGGCAAGTTGATTTCAAAGAACATACGTACAAAATCCATTGGCCACATATATTTTATTATATTCCAAGTTTAGTGCAAATCAAGCAACCTAAAGAAGGCCAAAGGAAAAACTAAAGCAATTTAGAAAAGCTGCGATATGATCAATACATGTTGAGACTTTCCTTCTTTAAGACGAAGTGCAAACAGCTCGCAGTACAACTCAGATGTAGAGTGGCAAGGTACTTATATCATCTTCGGAATGTATAATGCCTTCTGTAGGGATATGATCAATACATGTTGAAACTTTCGTTCTTTGAATCGAGATACTATACTCAAGCTAAGCTCGTTTATGGTAGCTGTAAGATGATAACCAACCGCAAAAAAAAACAAAACAAAAAAAATGATAATCACTTTTTCTTTAGTTTAATTTTAAATTTTAATTAGGTTTGTTTGATTTAAGGTAAACCTTTTACGGCAGTGTAAAATGACAACAATATAGTATCATTGTTTACGTACGCAGTGTGAGAAAAAATGCAGTTTTTCTTTAGTTAGGTTCGTTTGATTTAAGGACCATATAAGTACTTTGCTTCAGATTCGATTTGGTTCAGATTCTGTCTACACTCACTTCGGAATCCATGTCTACGGAAATGAAGTGCGATGAATTGCTGTGCGGTCAAGAAAATGAGCTTACTTAGTTCTATGACAGTGTCATGCACTTGTAATTTATAGTAGGTCCACCAAGCTCTATAACCCAATCTTGATCCATATCACTATATATATCAGCATACAAAAAAACCCCTATGGTGGCGATCATATATATATTATCATCAGAGTTGAAACTTCTCTATACCTCTTCCACGGTTCTCTTGCTCGGTTTTTTTTTGTTAGTGAGGAGCCTCAAAACTTTTAACCGATGACAAAACCCAAAAACCTTTCAGCTTCTTAATATGCTAATCATCCACAAGACTGATTTAGTATTCATGTTGCATCTAAATCACAGCTGAAGCGAAGTCAAAGTCATTACAACTCCAACAATTAACACTAGCAACACTATTAACCATCTTGGTAATGCTTCTTTCTTGTTCTTTTCCTCTGGTTCAATCCCAACTCTTCAGTGTCTTCCTTTCTAAGACCAACGCTTTTCTCTGTCTCGCCTTTCTTTTCCTTCTGTCGAGATTCCTCAGGTGTTGTCTGTTGTGCGGCTTCTGCTTCTTCTTCTTCTTCTACTTGTTGTTGGCTATACTTCTCTACATACGCGAGGAATAGTTTCCGGAATGTTGCACTGCCCCAATAGTTTGAAAAAAAGTAGAAAACATGTAAATCTATATTGTTCTCACTAATCAAATTACGAATTTTATTATCCAAAACTCAAACAGTAACTATTTTGGAGGGGATGAAACTTAACTCCTTACAATTGAAAGAAAGAAATGACTTTTGCAAATCATTGTTTCTTGGCTACAGTCGTGTTCACGCTTCCAGGTGTAGGACTGTTTTGTGTTATCCATCTCTGTGTAATGCAGAACGTAAGAATTGATTGGAGGAAACATTATATTAGAGTAATATATGAAAGCAAAAGAGAAACTTGAAAGAGACTGAAACCTTTTCTTCTTTTTATTTCATTCACTTCAATTTTTTACAATACGGCTCATTACATATTTATAAGAGAAAGAAGGAAACCCTAGTTTAGGTACAGCTGGCACTCTCTAGAATCTTCGAAGTTGTTGAGAAAGCTTTAAAGCGGTTGGACAGCTGAACTCCATTACTCTTCTCTGTATTGCAAGTCGTCATCTTCTCTTTTCCCTTCTTGATGTTTTTGTCTGTTTGCAGACTTAATGACCGTTGTGAGGCATGACTGAGCTGTGACGACTTGGGCTTCTCTTTAAGGCCCAACTTGGAGTTTTGTCCATTGTCTGATCCATTTTGTGAAGCCTCTGAGACAACTAGAGGTGATCTGTGAACACCCCCTCTCAAACTTGGTCGGGGAGGTTTGTCAACGCCAAGTTTGTACCTGAGACTGCAGAACAGATCAGTAGGAAGTGACCTAGTGAATATATCAGCAAGCTGGAGATGTGAAGGAATATGTTTGACAACAAATGTCCCCAACACCACTCTTTCTCTGACATAATGGTAATCAGTCTCGAAATGCTTGGTCTCTTTTGTGGAAAGTAGGATTTGCAGTCAGATACACAGAGGAGAGATTGTCACCAAATAACTGAGGAGTGATCGGAAGAGAGATATCGAGCTCCCGAAGTACTGAACTAATCCACGACAGTTCTGCAGCTGTTTCAGACAACGATCAATATTCAGCTTCGGTAGAGTTAGAGACCGTCAGTTGCTTTTTAGAAGACCATGAGATCAAATTCTGACCCAAAAAAGTGCAGAAGCCCCCTGTTGACCTTCATGTGGTTTGGCAACCAGTCCAGTCACTGTCGTTGTAAGCACGGAGTGTGCAACCAGTGTCAGAGATAAATGAGACACCCATCAAGACTGTGCCTTTCATGTATCGTAAGACACGTTTCAGATTGTTAAAATCAGCAACAGATGGAGCGTGCATCTTTTGACATACATAATTCATGGCAAACTGAATATCAGGGCATGTCAAGGTAAGGTATTGAAGCTTTCCTACAAGACTTCTGAAATAAGTCGGATTGGAGAACTGTTGATTTTGGCCGGAGACTTTGTTGGGTTTGAGAGGAAGATGCATTGGCATTGGTGCACAGTGTTCCATACCCGCGGCTGTGAGCAGATCAAAACCGTACTGTTCCTGAGATAAAAACAAACCCTTGTCGTGGAAGTGAGCTTGAATACCCAGGAAATAATGCAACTTGCCTAGATCCTTCATACGAAATTGAGTGTTGAGCTCATCAAGGAGTTTTGTCATTGCAGCAGACTGATTTCCGGTGATACCATGTCATCAACATAGAGGAGGAGCATGATAGTGTCATTCCCTTTAAAGTAAATAAAAAGAGAAGGATTTCTAATGCTGCAAACAAATCCAAACTCAAGAAGAAAATCACTGAACTTATCATACCAAACTCGAGGTGATTGTTTGAGTCCGTACAGAGACTTATGAAGATGACAGATGTGATTTGACTTGGAAGGATCTACAAATCCTGCAGGCTGTTCCATGTACACAGTTTCGATCAGGTCGCCGTGAAGGAAAGCATTGCTGACGTCCATTTCATTATCGTGGCAGCATGAAGCACCATTCGGACTGTTGCAGTGCGAACCACCGGACTATATGTCTCTAAGTAATCTTTCCGTTCTTCTTGATTGTAACTTTTGGCAACAAGTCTAGCCTTTAACTTGTCGAAAATACCATCCGCCTTCAATTTTATGCGAAAAAACCCACCGGCTGCCAAGAACATTATCGTGGCAGCATGAAGCACCATTCGGACTGTTGCAGTGCGAACCACCGGACTATATGTCTCTAAGTAATCTTTCCGTTCTTCTTGATTGTAACTTTTGGCAACAAGTCTAGCCTTTAACTTGTCGAGAATACCATCCGCCTTCAATTTTATGCGAAAAAACCCACCGGCTGCCAAGAACATTCATATCAAGATTTCGAGGAATTAGAGACCATGTTTCTGCAAGATCACAATTTGTCTTCTCAGTCCCCATAGCCGTAGTCCACTGTTCATCTTTTAACGCTGCAGTAACAGTGCGAGGTTCTGGATACGATGTCCGGTGAGTCAACAGAACATATTTTGCATTTGGTTTTCTAATCCCCACTTGAGATCGTGTCACCATCGGTTGCGTAGAGGGTCTTTGAGGAGAGGATCGAGGATGAATATAAACTGGAGAACCAGGGGCAGAGACTGAAGGAGAGACTAGCGGAGATGAGCTAGCAGACTTAGCAGATGACTTTGAACCTCGTGAGAGGGCTGAGAGATGTTCAGCATTCGAAGAAGATGCATCTTCAAGTTGAAATACAGGACAAGGTGCGGATACAGGCTGATATTGTTGCACCAGAGTGATGATATGAACAGAACCAGAGCCTGTATCAATGTCTGCAGAGGACTGGTCTGAGTGCAGAAAAGATTGTTGCCACGCTGACAGAGTCGGAGTGGCTGCCTCTAGATGAGACCACTTGTAAATAGTGGAGAAAGGGTAAACTTCCTCATCAAACAGAACATGGCGACTTATATAGACTCTTCCTATTGGAGGATAAAAGCACATGTAGCCTTTAAACTTCTCGTTATACCCCAGAAAAACACACTGTAAGGACTTGGGATCAAATTTGTTAACCGCATAATCTCGAAGAGTAGGGAAGCAAGCGTAGCCGAATGATTGAAGAAATGAATAATCAGGAGATTTCCCACTGAGTACCTCAAACGGACTTCGTTTATCAATAAGAGCCGAAGAAGGAATCAGATTACTGAGATAGTTTGCAGTGAAGAAAGCTTCGACCCAGAATTTATGAGGGGTCTTGCTCTGAAACAACATCGATAGGCCCAACTCAGTGATATGTCTATACTTTCTCTCAGCAAGCCCATTCTGTTGAGGGGTATGCGGACAAGACATGTGCTGTTGAATACCTCTTATTTTCAGATGAGACAAGAAAGCATTACTGATAAACTCTCCGCCACCATAACGTTCCTATCTTTAAGGACAATTGATTTTCAACAAGATTTTGGAACGAGATAAATGTAGTGAAGAAATCAGACTTCACTTTAAGGGGATAAAACCAGCAGTAACGAGAATAACTGTCGATAAAGATGACATAAAACCTGAATCCTTGATTTGATGACACATGAGATGGACCCCAGAGATCATAATGGCCTCTCTCTAGAGGTCTAGTAGCTACAAAGCTAGAAACACTAAAAGGCAAACAACTACTCTTGCCTAAGCGACATGAGTCACATAGTCTTGATGTACACTTATTTATAACAATAAACTTATTCTGATGCAGATAAGAAAGGACTTGAGAGTGCGGGTGACCAAGTCTGCGATGCCACACTTCATCACTTGCAGCCTTCTGACGAGTGGAATAGTAGACTTGAACCTTCGGAACCTCAAGAGCATACAGACCATTACGGGTGGGCCCTTGACTCAGAACTTATTTTGTGGTTTTGTCCTTTATACGCACGCCTAAGGAGTCAAATTTAAACGAGCATGGATAATCAGCAGTAAACTTAGAAATAGACAATAAAGATTTAGCAATGTTAGGGCAAACTAACACATCTTGCAAAGGTAGAGTACCTGAGGTAGAGGCTAAATCTGCAGAGCCAACATGAGTTATAGGGAGAAAATTCCCATCTCCCACTAAAATAGCATCGTTACCTCGATATGGATGAGCTTGGGTAAGATGTTGAGGAGAACTGGTAACATGGGAAATTGACCCGGGGTCTGCATACCATTCTGCTCCTGAAAAGTCTGAGCCATCAGTGGCTCTCATGGCAGCCAAAGCAACAGGTGAGTCATCATCCTGGTAACTGTTATTGAATCGGTGCCAACAACGTAAAGCAGAGTGACCATAACGCCCACATATATGACAATTATGACGACCATTAGAAGAAGTGGAAGACCTTGGAGAAAGAAACTGTTGATGAAACCCCCTCCCTCTTGTTGAAAACGAACCTTTAGTTCGACCACTGCCAAAACGTCGATTATTTTGACCATGACCTCTGTTAGCGTAAAAGCCTGACCCAGTTCGAGCAGTGTTGAAGGCCAGATGAGCCGTAACGTCAGGGACATCATTGTAGCTTTGAAGCCTATCACAAAGCTTGTAAGGCGCGGTGTGATATCATCAAAGCTTGGAGAAGGGTAAAGATCCATCGACCCTTCAATGCTTGTCTTGATGGGTTCGTATTCTTTACCAAGACCATGAAGAGCAGCAAAAATCTTCATTCTTTCAGTGAGAGGGCTTCTAATGGAGGTGAGTTGGTCACTTATTGACTTGATCTCACGAAGATAAACAGTCATAGACTTATCATGTTTAGAGATGGTCTGAATCTTGCGTTGCAGGTCGAACAAGCGAGACGAAGACGGTCTTTTGTATGGTTTGGAAGAGTAGCCCAGATCTGGTGAGACGAAGTGCAGTGAACCACTGTGCTCTGTATGTCCTCTGTGAATGAGCCAAGAAGCCAGGACTGGATGACTTGGTCTGTTTGAAACCAGAGCTGATGGTCAGGATTCTGTATTGGTGTTGAGGACCCAGTGATTGCAGGAGCGTTGAGCGTAGGTGGAAGTTGTGGAAGGGCCCCATTTACAAACCCTAGTAAGCGTTGAGCGCTTAAAAAGGTTTCAAACTGACGCTTCCAGAGGATGTAGTTTTGGTCTGTAAGCTTTACTGTCACTGAGTTGACAATGCTTAAAGAAGGAGGTGAGATAGTTTCCATGGATGTAATATCCATGGCTCTGATACCATGAAAGTAAAAGAGAAACTTGAAAGAGACTGAAACCTTTTCTCCTTTTTATTTCATTCACTTCAATCTTTTACAATACGGCTCATTACATACTTATAAGAGAATAAAGGAAACCCTAGTTTAGGTACAGCTGTCACTCTCTAGAATCTTCTAAGTTGTTGAGAGAGCTTTAAAGCGGTTAGACAGTTGAACTCCATTACTCTTCTCCGTACCACAAGTCATCATCTTTTCTTTTTCCTTCTTGATGTTTTTTTCTATTTACAAACTTAACGACCGTTGTGAAACAGGACTGGACTGTGACGACTTGGGCTTCTCTTTAAAGCCCAACTTGGAATTTTGTTCATTGTTTGACCCATTTTGTGAAGCCTCTTAAATAATTAGAGGTGATCTCTGAACAATATATAAAAGACATTGCCATGTTAAATCATTAGAGTTCTAAAGCTAAAATCAAGGGATAAACTGAGATGTTCTTTCAAAAGCAAGATCGTTGCTAGTAGTATGTAGCTTTAAATCATCCCACTTGGCTACACCAATGTTTTGTCAATGGGAGTCTTATCTCTGTTTAAAGGTCGGGTGTCTGGTGATTAGTCTTTTTGTGCAGTGTAGTTATTATAACTAGTTTTCTCGTTTTTTGAGGCATTTTTGTTGACCCATTATGTTGTATTGCAATCAGTTGTGGTTCAATATATATATGTAAAGTCTTTTTTTTTTTTTTGTAATTAGCATAAAGACAAAACACAACCGTTGATGTTTACCTGCAACTTTTCCTTTCATGATGTTGGACTTACTAATATTGGTAAACACTAAACATACTTTCATAACTAACACAACGTGTATACATGTGCTTGTGTGAATATGAGGACTCTCCTCAGTGAATGTTCGATAAATTATTTGATTAAGATAAAATATTAAATATCCCAGCATCTGAAAAAAGTTCACGTGATCAGATCTCAAAAAGTCACAGGACCATACATATCCTACAAAGCAAACAAGCTTTACAACTTGTCTTTCTCTTTAACTCAAACATATCTACTTAAAAACAAAAAAATAGACCAAAAGGAAAAATCACCAATGAAGAGATTACATCCATCAAGCTCGATCTCAGTAGCTCTGCTTCTGCTTTTCTTAGCTTTCTTTAGCGGCAAGTTTCACACAGAGGGACACAGAGATTTGAGAGATTTGCAGAGAAGTATGGAAAAATCTCTTGGAGATAGCTTACGAAGAATCCCAAGGAGTCGATACAGTCCTATACAGAACAAGTAAGTGAAACAGTACACAATTAAAATTTCAATCTTTATGCACACCAAAATCGTTTTTAGTTGTATTTTGACATCAGGATTGTGCATTTTTGTACCAGGAGAGATCCAAGTAGGAAACAGAAGATCACATCAAGAGAACCATAGATCTCTCTCTTCTTCTTTCTTTTTTTGTTTTTTCTTTTTTAAACTTAGATCTTCTGAGTTTTTTTTTGTTTGTTTGTTTGGGTTGTAGAATAGTATGCCTACACTTGTTTGTGAATGCTGCAATGTAGAGTTTGATACTTTTACAGTTTTTATTAGTCCTACTCTGCCACGGTCTTATTGTGTTAGGGCTCATTGTTTAGATAATTAAACCTCTAAGGAGTGTTTACCGGAATTTGTAGATTTTGAAACATTTTCAAGTTTCTGTTGAATTACTTAATTTCAATATGGATTTTTCAAATAGCCATAGTATATGTATCTTTTTCTTTCTTTTTACTGAGAAATTTTCAAGGATTGTTTGGAATTTTATTCCATATTCTTTATAGATTTGTGGAACAGGTTAACCTACTCATCATTGGTAGAAACAAAATTAGCATACCGATCAAACAAAAAGTTATTTCAAAACTTTGCTGAACATGTCAGTATACTTTCAGGAGTATACTCACTTCTAAAATCGCCTGAAATGGCAAATTTAAAAACAGTATTAACAAAACTAAAAACGCCAAATCACAGCATGGAAAGTAACAAATAACTTTTTTAATTTTGCAGAATCTTTCTGACAATAAATCAAACAGTTTAGATAGACATAAGAGATCAATTCATAGACTCGTAAGATACTTCATGACTCCTTACTAAATATATAAATTTGTTTGTAGTTTTGTAAATTGGTAAATTAAGTTCTCACATTCGTTTTTGCCTTACATTACAATCTTACACAAGTTGCAAGAAGAACTGAAGTCCAAGAAGGATGATTTGTATTTGCTTTTTTGAGAATTGTAAAAGTAAGGATAGTCAGGTGTTGCTTTTACTTCTTCTAAAGCGCTCTACAAATTTGAGACATAAAATAAAACAAACTTGCAATATTTTCAGATAAAATATCCCAAGTTGGAAGAGGTGACTTCTGAGTAATTTCTGGTAGAAATTGTGTAATTATGTTGCTTTGTCTAAATTTTAGTAACAATTTCACTAAAACAACCCTTAGAATATCAAAGGGAAATAAGGAGAAAGAATAGAGATAAATGGGATCAAATATATAGGAGGAAAAAAATACATGTATAAGGCGAGTTAAGGTTTAACAAGTTTAGTCCCAACCAGAAGAAGCTGAAATGTCCCATCCATCTAATGCTAGAGCAAAAAGAAAAAAACACAGTAAATGAATTACAAAAACATTGACGTCGAGATCAGATTCAGAAACAAAAGTAAGGTTTATCAAAACTTACCATTTGCATCAGTCCAAGAAGGGCACCCTAACACCCTACATATTCAGGAGCTAGCAAAAGCTAAAATCAGATTGTGGAGCAGCAGCTACATCATCTTACTGCTTAGTCTCTCTTCAGGCTCCTTGTAAAAGAACAGATCAAACCTGTAGATCAACAAACATACCATATCATTACTACTCAGCATATCAAGAAACATCCATAATCCAAACTCTTCAATAATTACCTTTACCATAACATCCCATTTCTAAGCAGGACGAATGGTTCCACGCATCTGAAGAACAATTGGAGCCAAAAGACAACCAGTGCTGTGTTTTCCATTGTTGTTAGCAGGGATTCCAAATGTCCACCAATCTCATTGGTGAGTCAGTATCATAAAAACCAATACTGGTGACGTTTTACGAAGCAGCTTCCTTGATTGGCTGCAGCAAACAAACAAAAACAGAACACCATTGTTAGCATTGGAAACAACACAATCTATACAGAAATTGACTGAAGCAAAGAATTTAACCTGGTGGTCAGTTATTGAGCAAGCTTGAGAACAGCACTTTCCACGTAAGGTCTAGCTGACTGTTAGCTTAACATATATATGATCAAAAACGACAGGTGCATGGCTCTGTTTTGTTTTGTCATAGAATTTGTGTGGGAATGCAATTCTGAGAATAATGATTCAGTGTTGCAAGTGACAGAAAAAAATATTATGAGTGATGCGAGCCTATAAGGGTATACAAAGATAGTCCCACAAAGATAGAGCTGAAGAAGTCAGACTCAAGTCTCAACGGCTTGTTTGCTTCTTCCTCTTATTCTTCTTCCATTAGCCCTTTTGGTTCAGTCTTGTTACTCTCTCAGCCAATTCAGTTCGATTTCAGTTTGTAATTTCTGATTTCTTTAGATTATACAATAGTGCAAACCCAAACCACATGAGAGACTTATATCGCAAGCTAGGCATCTCCGTCATATATCTTTCCTGGTCTCAAATACAGATCCCGTTCTTTTTTGATTCCTTGCAAGGTGCGTCAATATGAATATTCGACACACCATATATTAGGCAGATCTAACTATAACGTAACATATCATGTAAATAATAGTCCCAGATGAAACAATTGAATCCAGTTCCCCCAGATTAAATAGAAGGAACGATCATAATCATTCTGATAAACTCAAGGTTTATGGCAAAAGTTAGAAAGAAACCCCAACGAATTATAAAAAAACCCACCACAGGCCCATAGAGAATCTCAAAACTTACAAAACAATAATATTATGAAAGAAAACCAAAAAAAAAAAAAATGTTGTTCAAAGACAAGTTGACATGCTTCTGTATCCTCTGGCTACGTATTCTAACTTCTTGAAAATCCGCTTCTTCTTTGCAGATACGGATGAGAATGTCGTCATCTTTAGACAACTCGCGTTTGTAAACCTGAAGTGTCTGAGCGTTTCTGAGAAAAGAGCTTAGGAGATTCGACCACACTGGGGAACATGTACATAGCTCTACATGTTCAAGAAAGAAGAAGGAAGTGCCAATAGGATACCGAATCTTTGAAGTTTTAGAACACAAATTGAGATATTTGGTTGAGGTAAAAGATCGTAAGAAGTTGTTAGATCGATCACAAGTAACTTCTACGTTTGCCTTTGACCAGCTCAGGCATATATATGTCCAAACCGCAAAGTATTACTCACGTAATCTCTAATGTTCAAATACCTCAAAGAAGGAGCCTTAATCACAAATCCGTGAACACACACAGGTTGAGATAGCGCCTTCCTATAATTGATAGATAAACTCCTCAGAGTAGGCACATTAATAGTGAACACCGTCCCATTGACATATGTTTTTCGTCTCACAACCAACTTCAAGAACTGGACAAATGCTTAAAAGCAATTGAAGAGACTCGTCATCTAAGAACCTGACGGACAAAAGGTGCAGAGTTTTGAGAAACCGCAACCGCAAACCAACTTGATCAGTAGAAGGAACATCCACGAGATGTAGTCTTTCGAGTATTAATGTTTCAAGGTTCCAAAACCTATCATACAAGCTTCTTGGTAATCTGTCGGATGCATAAAAAGTGTCTCGATTCTCACCTTCTTAATATAGTCTTCAGCCAATATATCAACGTACTCATCTAGTCGACTAAATGGATAAAGCTTGAGATGGAAGCTTTGTACAACTCGGCACTCGGGCATTACCAGAACGAAAAAAGATAGGAAACAAATCGAGGTAACTTGCTGGTAGTGGTTGTATATAACTTGCTGGTCGTGGTAACTTGAACGGTAGAACCCTTACTTCAGGGCATTCTTTGAGAATTCAAAGGATCATATTGATACTTCTGCTCAGTCAATAATCAAGTTCACACAATTTCCAAGTTCCTGACGAAGATAGGTGTCCTTAAGGTAATGGGAATAGGAAACATGATTTGTTTTTTTTTTAGGAAACATGATTAGTTTACGGGACTCTATCGAAATCAAATTTAAAGATTTATGAATTAATTGCTTTTAGGTGTGTATTATATCGTTCTTACGAATAATGATGCATGTTGTTTGTTTAATGGTCAAAGATTTTATTTTGTCATCAAAAATTATCCTTGGAAATATATTATCCTTCTATATATATATATAATATATATATATATATATATATCGTATAATGATTATTCTTTTTTCTGTAGTTACCATCGATTCAGCATGAACCCCCTGTAATATTGTCACACTAATAAAATAATTGTCATAATACCCATATATAAAAAAAAAATCAATATCATATCTGAACAAAATAAAAACATTCAATAGTACTATTTTGTTTTTAAAATAACATGTTAATTATAATCATAAACGTCATTTTGCCCACTAATGTAAATTAAGAAGAAAAAAAAAACACATGGAAAGTAGTGTATAGGATTATTAATAACCAAAAAAAAGTCAAAAGGTCAAAGAGATTGTTGGCAAATTAACATTTTCTGATTTCTTTCATTAAAAACTTAAAAAAGCATCAGAGCCGTTACCGAGCAGCATGATTCTCAATCTCCACAGCCTCACCGTTACCGTCACCGTCACCAATCTCAGCAGCCAACGCAACCCAAAGATCTAACGGCGTACATTCCATCTTATGCTTCGCTCTCCAATCCAAAGCCTGACATCCTCTAGAACAATAGTTCACTTTCCCACAAACAGAACATCGCCTGAACTCATGCGACCTTGTCTCTGGCCTCCCACAACCGTCATGAGAACACATCCTAAGTCCCTCCGCTAACACAACCCGACCCGAACCAAACCAATCTTTTAAAAACCGGTTTACTGGATGAATCTCCTGAACCGGTAATACACCACAAGAAGCGATATCGGTTAGTGTTTCGTTTCCAGATTTGAGGTAAGAGCGTAGAGAACACGCGACCTCCCTCGCGTTGGCTTGAATCAAAAGCCTACGACCTTCAGACACATCTCGAGGAACACCATAACCGTCTTGTAAGCAGTGACCGAGCTCTCGAAGCGCGTCCACGTGGCCGAGGTAAGCCGAACGTGCGCAAAGAGCAACTCCAGCGCGTAGATTCTTGTCCGACTTGTTACCACCGCTTCCGTTAAACTGAATCACCGACAACGAGTATAGCGCCGGCGCGTGAGACTTAATCGCTGCTTTAGCCATTAAAGACGCGCCGCTCACTTGGTTTTGAAGACAGTAAAATCGGATCTAAACATAAAAACGAAATCAAGATTTTAGAAAGAAAAAGAGAGAATAATAAAGAAAGTCGAAGGAAGGTTAGCGAAGAGTAGACGAACCATTCCGAGAGCGTAACAAGCGTTGATGTTTCCGGCATTAACACAGAGTTTGAGGAATTTATGAGCAGAGTCTGACCATTTATCAGCCGTGACAGCTAGGGTTTGAGTTCCGGCTTTGGATAAAACAAGTGGATGTAAACCTAACCGATTCAGTTTCTTGCATCTGAAACATGACAAAAAGAGAGTTTCGTCAAGAACAAGGAAACGTTGTGGACCGTGTGGTCTTTATACGTTGGTGGTGCTTGGAGGAGAGAACACGACTTACGTGATGAGTACGTTGAGAAAATCTGCGGGAGAAGAAGCGGTGGAACTGAGTTTGCGGAGGATAGAGATGACGAGATCATCTGGTAAGTCGTCGAAGTGGTTGACCATTAGGTTTTCTAACCTAGGTTTCTTGTTGAGATGCGTCATCGGAAATGCAAGGAGGAAGAAGAGAAGATTTGAGTCTTTTTGTTGGTTTCTGTTAAAAAATTGAGAGTGGAGAGGAAAAACCAGAGGAGGAGGAGGAAGAAGAAGAAGATGTGGGTTGCATTTATATAGGCACACAGAAACACACACTCGTGATATTAAGAAACTGTTTATTTTTTTTGGGTGTCAAGGCCTCGTGGCTCTTTCTTTCTCTTTCCCTTTTATTTTATTTTCTTGCCTTTAACATCTATCGGAAAATTAGGGTCAAAGGGCAAGAGCGTAATCAAGATTCTTTCTTTTTGTTTGTTTGTTTTTTCAACCTTAGCGTAAATAGATATTAAACACGAGATGTGGAAAGCGAATCATATAAACTCAAAACATTAAACACTGATATTTATAACTATCCGCAGAATTATCAACCAGAAGGTCCAGAACAGACAAACAAAACCCAAATTGTTATTAAGGGATCTGCTCTAAATCAGGGTCATTTGATTTTTTTTTATTATAAGTGGTAAGATTAATTGATTAAGTATGTAAAGATTATGTATATCTGTTAGATTCTTTCCTATCAGAATATGAAATTGTTTGTGTATAATAAAAAAAAAAAATCAAGTTCATGAATATATGAATAAGTAAAATTGCATCCTATAACCAAAAAAAAGCCTAAATTAAAAAACTAACCAATCTCTCCTCTTTCTCTTCCTTTTTTCTTCCTATCTCTCTCTACCCTCTTTCTAAAAATCAAATTTTGCTTTTATTTTTTTGTTGATATTTGATGAATTCACCCTATGAATAAAGCTAGCATTAGCGAAAGTATTTGTAAACGCAAGCTCTTGCTCTTTGTTCTTGATCCGATACGATCCGATATGGCATTCTACCGGTTAAGTTCTTGAGCCCTTGGGGCCACCAGTTGTTAGTGGTGAATATGTGGTTATAAGATTGAATATGTAAATGGTATATCATTATATCTTTTAGATTATTTCCTATATATAATAGGAATCTGTTTGTGTATAAATCCCAAGCCGTTGCAGATTCACCGTCATTGACAATAGTTTAAGCAGTAATTTTATATACACTAGGTGAGAATTTGCGGAACACGCGGGATTATTATTCTATAACTTTTTTTTGATAAATATTTTAAAATTTTATTCAATTTTTTTTGAATCTTGATTGGTTGTTATCAATTATTTATATTTTTATTTTTAAATTTTTATTTAATTTCTTTTTTTTCTTATCATTCATTTTATCTTTTTTTATAATTTTTTTAATACTAATCTCAACATTATAGCAGTTTAAAAAAAAAATATACATATATATATATACATATTGATTTAGAATCTTAAGNAATCTTGAGTTTGTTGTTTTATATGTATATTTCATCACTTCTTTTTTCAACACCTTAAATTTCATATATTAGATTATATTATATTTCTTCGTTATTTTTCTTAAATATCTTTCATTTAAATTTTGATAATTAGTTATATATTCAATTATATACTGATTATATTTTTGTT
>OVBI01002465.1:412-19988 GCA_900406495.1 Sisymbrium altissimum | reverse complement strand
ACTATGGCCCGGATGTCAAGTCTTTGTTAGCTTATTCATGGAAGATAAGATTTCCACCCAAGATTAAACATTTTATTTGGCAAATTCTTTTGGGATGCATTGCGGTAAACAAGAATTTAAAGAATCGGGGAGTTAATTGTGAGGTGCAATGTTCACGATGTGGGGCAGAGGAGGAATCGGTAAACCATGTGTTTTTCGAATGTCCTCCTGCGGTTCAAACTTGGGCTCTTTCTCTGGTCCCGTCGAACCTAAGTATCTTCCCCATGTCGTCTATTTTTGCAAATTTAGACTTCTTTTTTTGGCGACTTCCGAAAGAAGCTCCAGACAATTATTATCCCTGGATTTTGTGGTATATTTGGAAGAGTCGAAATGATACGATATACAATAATAAAGTTTGGACACCACAAGATATTCTGCGAGTGGCAGAAGACGAAGGTAGGTCTTGGGAAGAGGCTTTTTTGTTAGAGGACAGATTTCATCTGCAGAGTACAATTCCTGCACAAGCATCAAAAACTAAGGATGGATGGTGGTGTCATGTAGATGGGGCCTGAAAGGATTCTAATTCTTTTTCTGGTAATGGTTGGGTATGTAGCAAAGAGGATACACCAAATATTTTGGTTGGCACACGTAATCTGGATTCTAGTCTTTCATCTTTACATGCTGAAATGGAGGCTTTACTTTGGGCATTGGAATGTGTTTTGAATTTTCAACGTCATGTCATTTTTGCTACAGACAGTTCTGAAGTGGTGAAGATGGTATCCAACCCTACAGATTGGCCAGCATTCTCACAATACATAGAAGCGTTTGAAGAATGGAAAGGATGCTACGAGACATTCAATCTGGAACTTATTCCATGCACACAAAATCAAAAGGCGGATAGTTTGGCACGAGGTACACGACTCCACCCTATAACGATGACTTACATTGACTCCACTCCACCAGCCTGAATTTCTCATTTTTTTTAGATATTAATTTTTAATTCTTGTTGACAAAAAAAAAAAAAAACTTTAGAAAACTCAAAATTTTATATAAAACCTCTAAAACCATATATTTTTAAAAAAACTTCTATTTTGTTTATCTTTTTTAAAAATCATTATATTTAAAATCACAATTTTTAAAATCAAAATCTCAACAGCCAAAATCTAAAGCAAAAGCCTAAAATAAGAGTCTTCACCAATCGAGACTTTATTTGTTTTCACATTTAACTCGGTTTTGGTAATTTTATTCGGTTAATTTCGGCACTTATTCTGTTAACCCCAACCTAACCGAAGAAACAAAAAAAACCACTAATCGCATCCTACTGAGATCAAAATTTGTTGAAAAAGAAGAGCACGAGACACTAGCTGAAACGGACCTGGGCCGTAAAATGAGAACAAACCCAATACAAAATACAATTATCTAAGCTGACGTGGTAATTTAACTCCACCTGTTATCATACATCGCCTTGTGATTGGTCCATCAGAAAAACTCTGACGTTCTCTCTTCTTTCATCGTTTCCTCAGAAAAAAAACATAAAAACACAAACAAAAACAAAAAAAACTGTGAAGAGATTCAGATCATAATCATCACCAATGGACGCCATCGATTCCGTCGTCGATCCTCTTAGAGACTTTGCTAAAGATAGCATTCGTCTCGTTAAGCGTTGTCACAAACCAGATCGCAAAGGTATATTTGTTTGTGTTTCATTAACGAAGATAGATCTGTTTATATGATATGGGGTATTGATTTTCTTTGTTTGTTTTGTTGTAGAATTCACGAAAGTTGCTGTTCGTACTGCGATTGGGTTTGTTGTGATGGGATTCGTTGGTTTCTTTGTTAAGCTTATCTTTATTCCCATCAACAACATCATCGTTGGTGCCACTTAGGGTAAATTTCCTCTCTTTTTTTTTTTATTCAGTTTCTTGGATTTGGAGGTTTCTTGTTGCATTATTTAAATGGTCAAGTTGATTAGATCGTAGCATTAGTTCTTGTGTATAAAATGTCGTTAGGACAGAACATGCTTCATTAGTTCTTGTGTTTTCAATGTCTTAAAGGACGGAAAATGCTTCGTCTTGTGATTGGTTTATACTATGGGAAGTAATTAGTATTGTAGATTTTGAAGTTTGTGTCTTTGTTGTATTTTTACTTCCAAAGTTTAGGCCTTTGCAGAACACAGTTGCTTGGATTTGTGTTGTGTTTGAAGATTTCTTGTTATGTTTGTTTGAATTGATCATAAATGGTTAAGTTGAGATTATATCATAGCATAAAGTTCTTGTGTTTGAAATGTCGTTAGGACAGAACATGCTCCATTAGTTCTTGTGTTTTCAATGTCTTAAGGACGGAACATGCTTCGTCTTGTGATTGGTTTATACGATGGGAAATAAAAGTGTTTGGTAATTACTACTATTGGAGACTTTTGAAGTTTGGGACTTCCAAAGTTTAGGGCTTTGCAGAACACAGTTGCTACTTCCTGTCTTTTTTTCATAATTGGCAGAAATTGTTTTTTTTTGTCTGTCTATTATGGTGTTCTGATTTCGGTGTCGAGAAGAAAGCTTTTAAATGTTTAGTGGATTTCTGAAGTACTGAGATATTGGTTAAGTTGATTAGATCGTAGCATGCTTTTCATTAGTTGTTTAAAATGTCGTAAGGACCGAACATGCTTCGTCTTGTGATTGGTTTGTACTATGGGAAATAAAAGTGTTTGGTAATTAGTACTATTATTGGAGATTTTTGAAGTTTGGGTCTTTATTGTTTTTGGGACTTCCAAGGTTTAGGCCTTTGCAGAACACAGTTGCTATTTATGTCTTTGATCATAAATGGCAGAAATTGTTTTTTTTTGTCTGTCTATTATGGTGTTTCTGATTTCGATGTCGAGAAGAAAGCTTTTATATGTTTAGTGAACTTCTGAATCACTTCAGATTCAATGAGACATTGGTTAAGTTGATCAGATCGTAGCATGCTTCATTAGTTGTTTAAAATGTCGTTAGGACCGAACATGCTTCATTAGTTCTTGTGTTTTCAATGTCTTAAGGACGGAACATGCGTCGTCTTGTGATTGGTTTATACTATGAGAAATAAAAGTGTTTGGTAATTAGTATTGGATATTTTTGAAGTTTGGGTCTTTATTGTTTTTTTTACTTCCAAAGTTTAGGCCTTTCCATTGCTACTTTCTGTCTTTTTCATAAATGGCAGAAATTGTTTTTTTGTCTGTCTATTATGGTGTTCTGATTTCGTTGTCGAGAATAAAACTTTTATATGTTTAGTCAAATTCAATGAGACATTGGTTAAATAGATAGAAACCGTATTTGTTTGGTCATAGGGATCCATGAAACTATATATGAAGGGAAATAAATTTGTTTGATTAGACATAATGACTAAAAATTAGCCTGAGACTACGAAAGTGAAAAAAAAAAAATTATTGTATTGTAGGATTTGAAGTTGGGGTCTTTAATGTTTTACTCCCAAAGATTAGGCAGAGGAAAGTCTTTGTAATTTACTTTGTAGTTCATGTATTTTTTATTTGTTTCTATCGTGGTGTTCTTATTTCGGTCGAGAAGCAAGCTTTTATATGTTTAGTAAATTCAATATTTGAATCTGAAGCACTTCAAATTCAATGAGACATTTGTTAAATAGATAGAAACCTTAGTTGTTCACTTGTTTGGTTGCAGTCATTCGGTAGAAGCCTAGAATCTGATTATGTAAGAGATTTAATGTTGAGAGTTTGTCTTTTTAAGGGAAGATGGTTGAGGAAGAATTTTGCTTTTTCATGTACATGATGTGGAGAACTATTGTTTGGTAAAACTTTATGAACTACTCTTCTAAGTCTTTGTTTGGTGTGTTTGCAGGAAGTGAAGAGTCAGAATGGAGTTAAGGCAAAAACGAGTTTTGAGAAAGGAAAAATTAGATCTTTGTTGTTTCAAGAACGCACATGTCAGTTCTGTGTTTTATGTAATCGGATTCCATTTGTTTCTCTGTTTTTTTTTTTCTTTTTTTGGTTCTTTTAATTTTGTTCACAACTGAAAAAAGTAACTTGTCTTGAATGTAGAGCAAACTAATTTAGAAAGTTGTGGTTGAGGACTTCGTAAAGACACTTGATCTGTTTCTGTTTTACATCCAAAGCTCGACAATAGTCTGATAGTCTCCCGAGTTAGTTTTGGTTTGGCTAAACGTCGTTCTCGTGAGCACATTACAAATACATTGTACTCTGTACAGTTAATACCAATTATATCCGACTATTACGACTAATTTAATAGTCCTAGATTAGTAGCATCCACTTAATTTGATAGCATTTGACTATCATTACTGTTTCTAACAACTAGTATCATAGTGTCTGAAACTGAAATGCTAACCTTTTGTTATATTCAGTTCTATACATAAATAGGAAGAAAAATAAAATTCAATAACAGCGACAATCACGCTTTCATCGTTTAGCGAGATGATGCTATTATTCATTTTTTCTTCACATTTATGATTTAGGTCACATCGACAATATGTGTGTTATGTGCGTTTGGTCATTTCTTTTGAAGCAGTTTTCATTCTTCTTTGATCTATTTGTCCTTATCATGTCATGTGCATCGTTTCTGATTATTTTGGGAGGATTATGGATTCTTGAGACAACTTTGCGGATTTTGAAAAATTCAAGATAGGGGCATTAACATGATATAAAGACAAAAATGATATGCTCGGAGCGCTTATTGATGTCTATTTATCATATGATCTTTGAAAACTCTGAAGTTCGTGCGTTTATAATTAAATTTAGTGTTTCATATTATTCGTGAGACTTAACTAAAAATAAAAAACAAATTATGCGTAAAAAATCAAAAAGATAGTACGTGTGAGCTATTCGCATAAGGTATGAATGTATGATCATAGGCTCAACATACACATTGCGTGTTTTTGGAGCCCTAACCAAACATATATTTTGGTACAGAATAAAATAGCTCACAACGAAACACATGAACGGTTTGCCTAAAGGAGGCCAAGCATTTTCCCTAACATGCTTCTTCTTTATCTTTGTCTTTTTATATTTTCCCAATCTAATTGGTTTAATTATGTCTTTATTGCCTTATTGGTAAATCTTGAACATGCAGCAATTCTCCTCTCATATAATTCTATTGACTCCTTTTGGTGAAACTCCCGAAATTCATGATGAAGCATGTGCCCATTTTTCTTCGGAATCTCATCATATCATCCTATAATTTCTAAATAGCTCCAACATCTTCTTTTTCTTTTCTTCTTTCTTTTGTTATATAACTTTTTTGTTTGTTTTTGGAATTTGGTTAGCCGGTCCATGAAATTGATTTTGGCATTCAAGCCTATAATTTAGCATTTCACGGAAGAGCTGATTAATCAATTGCTTCAAGAAAACTATATGACTGTTTGGCTATTGTTCATCTTATATCGAAACCCATATGAAGTAATACTCGAAAGCATGTCCATGGAGTTAAATAAAACTATAGAAGTTTTACAATTAAAACAATAATAAGAACCGTTGTCAAAAAACAAAAAACTATGGTAATAAGAACTTGTTTTCATTTATTGTTTTAGAAATCAGTTGATTTGTATCTTTGAGTAATCAATTTCGTGTATTTTCATTTTTTCATAATCTCCAAAAGAAACAATCTAATTTAGTACATTGAACTTAAAAATGATAACTAGAGCTTGGTTGGCTTAGGATTGCGGATCAATTGGAAGGAGTCATGATATTCGCAAATATAAATAATTAAGAAATACCAATAAAGCATCGGCATATATCATAAGATGTAGTATTTTATAAACGACCATAGTGATTGTTATTTCGTGCGCTGTTGGACATTGTTCATATGTGACTTCTCTTGCATTTCTTAACGGTGTTTAATGGAAGTGATCAAAAGAAACTTCTTTCATTTTGACTTCCTCATTATATTCTCCCTCTATATATGACTATATAATATATATGATTGAATTATTGTACCATCTTTTTTATCCGAATTATTGTTCTAGAATGAATCCAATGGTTTATAAGTTCATTAAAGCGGCAGTTTGGTCTCCAAGTTCGCAAATATAGATTTAAGCTAAGTTCTGGAGTATTCAGATTAAAATTAATATGAACCTAAGATTATATAAAAAGCATGAATTAAGTTGAGAATCCTTAACAGTGTTAATTGAAAACATTTATAATCGGTAACAAATTCTAAACATAGTTTTTTTGTTTGTTTAAGTTGTATAACGTTTCCATGTTTTATATAGTAATTAATTATTATAACATGGAAGCCAAAAAAAATTTGTAGCCAAACTATGTCTCGGAGTCGGCTATTTCAAATATATGGGTGCTATTTTAATTTATACTATTATTATGGGTGCTAACCTACCAAACTCCTGAAAGATTTTTCACTTTAAAACATATATGTCATTTAAGAAAACGGCATTTGATTATGGAAATTAAGTTTGCTTGTGTACATGGCGAATGTCTCCGAAAAGGTCATAATTATAATTAATATATTACCATATTTAATATCTATTAATACCTGTAGTTTCAAAACTGTGGAGTTAAAATAACACATGTTGGTCTATGACAGACGTACAAATACAAAAGCATCGCCATGACATAATTGTTATGTTATGATTTAAAGTCCAAAAATATAATAAAATTGTTTTGTTATGATCGTCACGTTTTGGTTGAACTGCGTTGCATTTTAAATTATTACATTCCTTTTCTACTTTAATTATTAATAGTAATATAAATAAAGTAAATGTTGTAATGTTGTATCTACGTAGTGCTTAGATATTTATAGACACATATATTGACGCTTGGTGGTCATCCGGAGACAAGAGTAAAATTGTGTGCGGAATCATGTATCCTTAAGAGTGTATAAATGAAATTCTGAAAACGAGAATCGCAATTGGCCAAAACAAAATTACATTATTGTATTTCGAGTTACTATTGTTTCAGGAAGGTTCGACGAGCTTTACAGTTTTTATTTTCTTACTTTATTTTGTATTGTAGGGAAAATAATTGATTACAGTTCTTATTGCAAAGTACTACCTGCCATCAGATGTGTTAAGGTATAGAGGTACACGTACACATACAAAAATTCGAATCACAGATATTTCTATCATATTATTTACATGGTATATCTTTAGAAAATCCTAAAAATCTAAAATATTACAGCAAATATATAATTTAGAACTTTATCAATTACACGAGAAGACCTATCAAAACTGAACATTTCTGTTTAATTTAGATTCCGTTTGATTTGATTATTTCGGTTTTTATAAAACTCTAACTCTAAACTTAACCAAAACTAGTTTGGTTTAGTTTGTGTTCATTCAGTTCAGTCTATACACAGTTCGATTTAATTTGGTTTGGGTTTAGTTTGGTTTTTTAAAAAGTTCTACAAAAGATCATACAAATCCAACATACGCTCTTTGATCATAAATATATGATATATATATATATATATATAGCATTATATACTACACAAATAAAAAGAAAACATTATTGATTAAAATCAAATAATATTAATATCCTAGCATCAATAATATATTTAATTAAGCTAACTAAACCAAACTGAACCGAACTGTTTTATCAAGCTCAAAATTTTAAAAAAATTTATTAGCAAAGGTTTAGAATCTAATTAATTTTAATAATGAGATGCATAGTGGACAAATGCCTGTAGCTAGAATGTGTATTCTGTTTAAAATAATTATTGTTCGGATCTAATCAATATCTAGACTTATCTTTACAATGCTTATAGAGCATTTTAAAAATATATTTTATAATTTTGAATTTTATATATTTCAAGAATAATTTTAAATTTTCAAAATGAAAAATTTTAAACCGCGAGATTTCAAATATAAAATATCATTATTTAAATTTTTTTTACTTATATGTTGTAGTTCCTACAATATAATAAATAACTAAATATATATATATATATAACTAAATACAATATATATATATATATATATATATATATCATTAATATCTAACTTATAGATCATTTTCTTTTTCTTTTTTTGTTATCGTTTTGATCCTTCAATTTTTTTAACACACACATATTTGACATATATAATAAAAGGAAAAAAATATAATGATAATAGAAATATTAATATATAAGACATTTGATGACTAATTTATAGTTTATGATTTAACTATATTTGTATGATTATTTCAATGTAATTTTATATGATATTATATGGTTTTATTAATTACTATTGTTTGTAAAAATTTTAGTGTATCTTTAATAGTTACTGTAATTTTTTATGATTTACAATATATATATATATATATATATATATGATTAATAGTAAAGTACTGTAATATATGATTAATATTGAAGATTGTAATGAAAAACAATTTTTTATAAATTGAATTTGAAGTTGCGTTGTTATAATTTTTTAGAAAAATCCTTCAAAAATAAATTATCTTTCGAGATTTTTTAGAGAGTTGTTTTATTTAATCTATATTTCACATTATATAATTAGTAAGCACAGTGAGACGTAAATGCACAGTGACATAACCATATAATTTATGCGCTTAGCCGTTTTCTAAAGACTAAATATAGTATGGGTATCGTTGATACTCAGCGAACTAAACCAAAGTTGATCCCACATGAAATTATGTTATTGCAATTCTTGCAAGCAAACCTTTTTGTACATATATAATTATATTAATTGATTCTACTAATAAAAAAGAGTTTGAGCAAAAGATGATGATGGCATGCAAATGGTACAGTGTGAGAACAAAATGCGACACTCATTATCAACCAAACTTGTCGACCCCTCAAAGAAATAAAGAGAGATATCCATCTTTACTTATTTTATTTTTAAACGATAAAAAAAAAAAACTATTTGATTTTAGTTTTGGATTTGTCTTCTGTTCTGGTGGTAGTGAAAAGGATGAGTCTTCCACCAACTGCAATCTTCAATCTTCATCCTTCAAATCTTATCCACATGCAATCCATAAACCCGCTCATTTCCATCTAGTTTCATGGCAATCAATTTAATAAATATCTTTTGTTGTAATTATTATCAATAGTAGAAAACGAATATATATTGTAATACTTTGTTGCTTATCAATGGCCCTACAAGAAAAAGTATCTTACTTAGTTGATTGGTAACTTGTTTTGCAAAACTCTTTTTCCCTGCTTGTCTCTCAACTTGGACTATGCGTGTTCTTATTGAGGATGCATGCTGCATCTAGATAAGGATGATGTTCCATTAAATACACACCAACAAAATTCAAAACAAATTATGTCTTTATGATATACTGAAGTTTGTGTTGCGGCCATAGAAATACCAAGTAACTATAGCAAATGTATTACCCAAGTGCAGTTGGCTCAACTAGTTAGAGAGGTTCTAATTTTTTTACCGGATCCGAAGTCCGAAACTAGGTGTTACATTTGGAGGATATTATATACATTTGTGGATCCGCCACAAATATTATCAAAAGCTGGTCTTTGATCCAGAAAAACTACATATCAAAGAACTAAAATTTCTTGCTTACATAAAAAAACTAACTAACAAATGTATCATAATCTTACTAAATAGAAAAATAAGTGTATTAAAATCGTGGCATTTCTTTTATTTGACAGTAAAAATATCAAATTATAATGTGAAGCTAATAATTCTTCAAGTTGTTATATATTTAGCATTATAAACTTGAGGTTGTGTGAAAAAGAATTTGAGGTTTATGTCCTAATCCATCGGTCTAGACTATTTGCAACCCTTAACTCTGACTAATATTCTTATAGTTTATATAAAATATATATAGGGGATATCATATATCATATATCCTTATCTGAAGAGATAACCTTAGTGAAAGGTTGATATTGTTTTCTTAGTCTACACCCATATGTAATGATTAAGATGCCCTTTTCTACAAGTTCACTCCAAAACTAGATAATTGTTGGGGAAAAAACAACAAATGAAAACGTGTTTAGTAACTTTGCTTACAATTAAACGATGGCCAACCATATGTGTTCGTATGTGACGGCCACATGATTTCTTAGTCTTCCGTACTTATGTGTCCCTCTTAACCTTTGCTTATTGATATCTCCTTCCACACTAAGCCAACTTGGGTTGTAAAACTTTGACCAAATTAAGTCAATCTCAACACTCTAGTTTCTTAAATAAACCGTTATCAGGATGGTCGCATCGCATCTACTCATCAATTAGGTTGTGAATGGCTTTGAAATTTGATAGTAGTATGATATATCGAACCGAAGTCTGATATAGAACCGAAGTTCCATAAAATGTTTCCAAAATTCGAAAAATCACGATTGCGTGTCAAATCTCAAAGTAACAACTTTACATTAAAATAACAACCAATTTTTTTCATTTGTCAAAACATTGAAATTGTGCTTCTGGAAGATCCTCATAAAAGTAAAATTGATACCAAAATTATGCATTTGAGGTTTGGATTTTCAATGTGTGTTTGATTAGACATGGGTGTTCGGATACCCATTTAGTTTGGAAGGTTTGGATTTTCGGATCTAGAGATATATAATTCGTTTAGATATTTTCAAATTCGATTCCACTCAAATTTGGATATCTGAAATATCGAAAAAAAACAAACAAAAATAGTTTAATTTGAATAAAATTTGGTTAAATTTTGATAATTATAATTAAGTATTTTTAGATATTTCAGTTTTTTTAGATATTTTGATTATTTTATATTAAAATAATTGGAAACTTCAGGTTTAAAATTATAATTTTGGATATTTTGAGTTATTTTAAATCAAAATATAATTAATACTTTAGAAATATAATTATATTTCGGATACCCATTTTGATTCTCGATTTGGTTCGGATTTAGTTTTTCAGGTATATAAATTTATATATGTTTTGATTATTTTGTGGGTTCCGGATACGGTTCAGTACATTCGAGTTGGATTAAATTTGAATTTTCGGGTCTGGATGTTTTATCCACCTCTAGTGTTGATCTAAATTAAAAATGATGTCTTTTTTTTTAACACTTATTTATCATTATATTGCAAATTATGAGAAATATTACATCGACGACTCTTACAACTGACAATTATACCGTCCTATGAAGATCCACGCCTGACGAGTCATCTGCACCTGCCTCTGTGAAGATCCATGCCTAACAGTAGCACTTGCTCCACGCTGAAGATCTCACCTCCGAATGTAGAAGAATTAATGAATCTTTAGTCAAACCACTTGGACTAAAGGGCATTCTTAAGTAAATATAAAAAACTATTTTTCTTTGTATAGAAAAATCTTTGGAGCAAAATTTCAGATATTACATATTAAGAGTATGCAAGAAATTAAGGAAGTATGCAAACAAGAACCCTGAGAATATGCATATGGTTATAGGATATGTTTTCTCTAGGACTGGACAAAATATCCGAACTCGAAAATTTGAACCGAACCCGACCCACAAAAATAGAACCGAACCCGTAACTGACAAATTACTCGAATGGGTCTAGAATTTTGGTATTTCAAAACCCGAACGCAAACCCGAACCCAACGAGTATCCGAAATATCCGAAATTTAAATATATTTCTGAAATTATCAATTATATATATATATATGCTTAGAATAATTTAAAATACTAAAATTATAAACTGAAGTTATTAGATATTTTAATACAAAATAATTTAAAAACCCAAGAAACATAAATATTTATGAACGATTTGAATTTTAATCTTCTTTTTGAATATTATTCATGATTTTAGCCGTATAAATTTGATAAAAACAGATACTTTTTAGTATAAAATAAGTATTTTGGGACTCAAAATCTGAATAAATATCGGAACCAAAAATATTTTGGGTATATTCGGGGTTTTAATTTTTTACTAAACCCGAACCGAACCTGATTACATCCGAACCGAACCCAAACCGAAAATTTAAAATATCTGAATGGGAACATATTTTTGGTATTTTAAAACCCGAATCCGAATTGACCCTGAATCGAATCCGAATGGATATCCGAATATCCAGTCCTAGTTTTCATAAAGTGTGTAAACAATCAAGAAAGTACAAAAATAATAACCCGACGGAATGCATATAATAAGAGAATATGTCAGTAATTAAGGAAACAAAAAAATAAGAACTTAAAAGGATGCATATGATTAGAAAATATATCCAAAAAGGATATGAAAAAAATCAAGTAAGTAAGAAATATACATGTGATCAAACAATATGTCTCTAAACAGTATATAATCAATCAAGAAAATAAGAAGACTTGTCCAGTAGTGTCCCTAGTGACTCCTCTATGATACCAAATGTGGAGGAAAGACTATAGAATGATGATTCTATTGGAGAAACTCAGTGTCAGATGTACCAATGATGGAATTAGGAGATACAAGTATAAAACAATCCAGTCCACAAAATCTTAAAAAAATCGTTGAAAAATTCTAAGTAAAAATTTAACTTACAATTCATCAAATAAACTTATAGTATTAATATTTTATCAAAGTAATCTGAAACCAAATACTAAAATACCAATAGGATACAATGAAAATGTTTTAATAAAACTCTTTTAACAATAATCTAAAGTTCATAATACCCGGTTTTCGATGGTTTCTATATTCTTGTGCTCTGATGCATACACTAGTTATTACCTACATTACAAAAAGAGAAAACAGTATAAAATTACCCTAATGAGGATGCTTAATATTGTCCACATATTACATAATACTTGAGTGAGTGGGCCGTTAAATTCTATTTGTTTCCCTAGACCGCCTTTACAAAGAGTGTTTGAAGCCGAAACAAAGATGGACCGACTCCCTCCAACCTAATATGAGGATGCTCTACAACCGTCTAGTTGTGTGTTGTGAGCTTGAGCATAATCTACAGTTCATTTAGGTGACACTCTCTAGCCAATGTTCAATGAAGAGGATGAACGTCTAGGCGTCATACATGATTTTAATGGATAACCTAGCAGACATCTCTCTTCATATGGCAAAATTTCAAGTTATTAATGAAAAATTAGGGATCAAGCGACCTAAACTCATTGGGATCTGGAACTCATAGAAGCCCATAAGCACTGAAATGCTCCTTGTCTCATGGAAGGATAATGTAGGCTGCCAGCTTCAAGAAAATATGGCAGTGATGGAGCTCATGGAAGTGGTGACAGACACAGAGGGGTGATGCCTGGAAGGTTTTCCCATAAACTCCATACATAGTAGTACTCTAAAAGTGTATCCAATTTGAGTTAGTCGCGGGGGAATTGGGTTTCCTATAGCACTACCCAGTACCATCCGTATTTTGGCAAAGCTGTTGCTAATGTATTCTTCACTGGATCTTTTGGTTTATGGGTGATGCCACTAGTTCCCATTGGAGATAACTTAGCTGCGAAACAGCTATTTTGTCTCGAATATAAGGTTCTATCTGGAATGGTTGCATGTGTTTTATTTTACAGTTTCAAAATGGTTTTGAGATGCTACACTCCGGATTTGGGGTAGAGTTTGAGATCCTCAGACATACTATGGAAAAAATATTACTTTGATGACTCAATCATTCTAGGTGATATCTACTTTTTGTGTTGGGTCATTCAGCCCCTAATATTTTCATCAAAGGAATTCTTGTTTGGTTGAGTTACAAGACTGTCTTAGACAAGGTTGGACTCGGTTTCTCGTAAGAGATTTTGCACGAAATTTTGAGGCATCGTGCAACGAACCTCATGTAGCTATGCCTTAAATGCAAGTTATTGTTCAACTGGATTTAATTGACTTCAAGTGAATAACCTATTTTTGTAGTATTGATTATAGTCGTTATCGCTCAACTTGATGTTATTTATAGCTTCAGTCTCACCTTTAATGCTTTCATCACCTGTCATGCTTTTTTAGCGGATTATATTGTCTTCTGGAGACACTGAACTGCCCCTTGACCGGGTGAGGGCCTTCATAGCCAAGGATAGCCTATCCTCTAACCGATCATAAGGATGCTTCTCTTGAGTAGATTTGTGTTTCTTCTTTAAAATGATAAGATTTTTGGTATACCTCGAGACTTCTTTGACACTCTAAATTATGCTTTCACTTACGTGGAAAATGTTTCCAAATAGGTGAATTAGGTTTCCAAATGTATGATCATATACTTTTCAACTTTACCTCTACTACTTTGTGGATGAAACCTGAGATGTTGTTTTGAAGATGGAAAACAGTTTTTTTTTTTTTGTCATATTTGAACGAATATGGATATTCTCATATAAATATTTTCCTAAAGAATCAGTTTTTGTATTATTACGATTCTACTCTCATGATCTTATGAGATCTGTAACTGTATATGATATAGAAATACTCTGTAATCATCATCATTGTAAATGAAGGAAATACAAAGACTTTCATGGTATCAGAGCCACTTTACTCTTGATACATGTCTCCTTCATTTTTTTCCGCTGATCTTCTTTTCTAAACTTTTTTTTCTTTTCTTCACTCCAATGGCTGCACAACCTGCAGCCAATGAGCGAGCTTTTGGTGTGACAAACATCAAATCTCATATCCCTCTTATTCTAGATACGGATAATCATAACTATGACGTCTGAAGAGAGCTGTTCCTCAGACACTGTCTCACTTTCGATGTACTCGGTCACGTTGACGAAACGTCTACTCCCACTGGCGATGATGACCAGCAATGACGAAACATGATGAATTGGTTAAGCTATGGATCTATGGAACACTAACTCCTCCACTCTTCAAATCCTCATTCAAAACTGGAGGTACGGAACGAGATATTTGGTTACACATTGAGAATCAATTCAGAAACAACAAAGAGAGTAGACTTTAGAGATCGGCGATCTGTCAATTCGTGATTATAAACGTCTAAATTCTCTTGCTCCAGTGGCTGAAAGAAACTTGGTGATGTATGTGCTTAATGGTCTTAATGAAAAATTTGACAACATCATTAACGTCATTAAGCACCAAAAGCCATTCCCTTCTTTCAATGATGCAAAATCCATGCTTCTTGATGAAGAATCTCGTCTGAAGAAAAACCAACAGGGCAATGGCTTTCATACAGAAAATTCTTCCTCAACCACTGCGCTGGTTTCGGTGACACCCACACCGTCTCATCACCAACACCAACCATGCTTTAACAACAATCGCGGCAGAGGACGACATGGAATCAGAGGTCGAGGAAGTCATAACAACTTCATGCCACACAATCAACTTCCACACTGGAATAGTCTCTTTTGGTTGGCTCCATACAACACGTACAACAACTGGCCACTTCAAACCTTAGGACCATGGAATCAGTTCCCTCCAGCGTTGCAAGATCGAGGCGTCCTTAGTCCAAGACCCAACAACTTGTCCACTACTCAAGCTAGTGTTGCATAGACGACCCCTCTTATGCCAACACAGGAATTTGCGGCAGCTTTCAACACTCTAACACTGCAGGATCTAACTTCTGATGAGTGGTACATAGACTCAGGTGAAATAGCTCATTTAGCTTCCTCAACAGGTATGCTTTATTCTTTTAAAAATTTGAATCCAAACACGTCGGTTATTGTTGGTATTGGATCCTCCATATCAGTTCTTTAATCTGGTTACTCTCTCTTCTTACCCCCATTTCGTTGCCTTCAGCTTCATAATATCTTTTTCACACCACATATCGTTAATAATCTCATTTCTGTCCGTTGATTCAGTAAAGATAATTGTTGTTCTGTGGAATTTGATCCGTTTGGTTTTTCTGTGAATGACCTGATAACTCAGACAATCCTTCTTTGCAGTGACAGTGATGGTGACCTTTATCCAATGCTTCCTCTTGCCATATCAACAAATAGACACCATTCAGCTCTCGTCTCCATCTCTCCTGATCTATGGCATCAACATCTGGGTCATACCAATAAAGTGTCTATCAAAAATCTCATCTCTTCTCACTCTTTTCATGTAATAACGACAGTTTACTCTCGTATTATAATTCTTATCAGTTTGGGAAATATTTGAAACTTCTTTTTTATAAATCAAACTCTGTTTCTATTAAACCTTTTTGGATTGTTCACTCTGACATCTGGACCTCACCAGTTTAAGTGGCAACGATATTATGTTCTCTTTCTCGATGATCATTCTCACTTTCTTTGGATTTACCCTCTCTGACGAAATAGTGACGTTTTTTCAAAGTTTCTTCATTTTTCTGCCTACGTCAAAACTCAATTCAACTCCTCTCTCCAGTCCTTTCAATGTGACAATGTAGGCGAGTATGCAAATGCTCAATTCTAGAAATTCTTTGATATCAATGGCATCCAAATTCGTTTTTCATGTCCTTACACTTCTCAACAAAATGAGAATTCTGAAAATATGATTCGAACTATCAATAATATCATCCGTGCTCTCCTCTTTCGAGCTCATCTCTCTCCTTCCTTCTGGGTCGAAGCTCTTCATATAGCAGGTCATCTTCTCAATATTTTACCATCCGCTTCCATCAAAAATAAAACCTTGTTCTCGGTCCTATTTAATAAGAATCTCATCTATGAACATCTTCGTGTTTTTGGATGCTTATGTTACCCAAACCTAAACAGCGCTACCACAAACAAACTCTCTCCTCGTTCTACTCCTTGTTTGTTTCTTGGTTATCCATCTCAACATTGTGGATATCGCTGTCTTGATCTAAAAATAAATAGAATCATTATATCAAGGCATGTGGTTTTTGACGAAATAAACTTTCCGGCTACATGGCCAAAACCTTAACAAAATCTTCTTATCAATTCTTAGTGTCCACAGATGAAACTTCTGATCATTTTCGCCACCTTCTCCAAGCTCCTTCCATTTATGTTATTTCTCAACCTCAATCTCATTATGAGACAGAACCCCAAAATTAAATCCCCACTACTCAACCTATTCGTCATCCTATGACAACAAGAAGCAAAATTAGTGTGCGCAAATCAAAACTATTTGTCTCTCTTCTTACATCCTCTCTTCCTCTGATTCCAACAAATCACCACAAAACTCTAAAAGACCCAAACTGGAACCCACCAGTAACTGATGAATACAATGTTTAGATTGCTAATAAGACATGGAATTTAGAGCCTCGTTAGTTTATGATGCAGATGGTATTCTAACTAGATAGAAAGTCAGGCTGGTGACCAGTGGCAAAACACAGGCAGAAGGAATCAACTACAATGAGACGTTCTCACATGTGATCAAACCGGCAATGATACGCACAGTACTCTATGTTGCTGTCTCACGAGATTGGCATCTAAATCAACTTGATGTTAAAAACGCGTTCTTGCATGACAATATCACGGAGACCATCTACATGCACCAGCCTCCAGGATTTGTCAGCAAAACTCATCCTCATTATGTTTGCAAGCTCAACAATGCCATTTACAATTTATAACAAGCCGCACAGGCATGGAATGCTCGTATCTCGCATTTTCTTGCTCAACTCGGTTTCCGACCAAGTAAGTGTGATATATTGCTCTTTGTGTATCGAAACGGCAATGATATGACATATCTGTTATTATATGTTGATGACATTATACTCACGGGCTCGAGCAAGACGTTGATGGAACGTATTACCGCTTCCCTCAAGCAGGAATTACCAATTTCTGATATGGGAATACTTCGATACTTTCTTGGAGTTAAAGTTGACTACAACAGCGTTGGTATATTCTTGTCACAAAGTCAATGCGAAGGACATCATTCAACGAGCTGGAATGTCTGATTGCAAACCTCTCGTTACGCCAGAGGATGTGAACTCCAAACTGTCAACTGAGGCTGGTGCTCCAATCAAAAACATAACAGAGTATCGGAGTCTTGCTGGAGCGCTTCAGTACTTGATGTTTACACGGTCGGATATCGCGTACTATGTTCAACAGGTTTATCTATTCATGCATGACCAATGTTCTCCATCTCCATGCGTTAAAACACATAATCAGATATCTATAAAGAACAAAGAATCACGGTATACAAATGTTTAAGTCGAATCTTGGGAAGTTAACAGCATATACGGATGCTGATTGGACAGGCTGCCCAGATACGAGACTTTGAACGTCAGGCTACTATATCTTGGAGAAAATCTTATCTCATGGTCCTTTAGGAGACAACCAACAGTATCCCAGTCAAGCCCAGAAGCTGAATACAAAAGTGTAGCAAATGCTGTGACTGAAACGTGTTGGATGCGAAATCTACTTCTGGAACTTCATTGTCCTATGCACACTGCAACACTTGTCTATTGTGATAATATCAGCTAGGTCTACATATCCAATAATCTCGTGCAACACCAAAGAACCAAACATGTTGAGATTAACTTGCATTTTGTCAGAAAAAAGGTGGCCATAGGACAAGTTAAGGTGTTACATGTGCCATCGTCGATGCAATTTGCCGATGTGTTTACCAAAGGTTTGCCAACATCGTTATTTAACCAATTTCGACACAGTATCATCAGACGTTAACACCACGGGAGGATGAACGAATATGAACATTCTCCTAAAGAATCGGTTTTTATATTATTATCATTCTAATCTCATGATCTTAAGAGATCTACAACTATATATGATGTATAAATACTCTATAATTATCATCATTGCAAATGAAGAAAATAAAAAGACTTTCAATATATATATAACACTTGTCCCTGCATATATATTTCCATTGTAAATAGTTAGTTTATTCGAATGAAAAAAATCTTATATAACGGATAAAACTTAATTTTTTCACTAAAATTATTATGGAATGGTAAAATTCTTTTGTACTTATATTTATGATATTTAATAAATTTGCAACGTAATCAATTCTTATATATTAATTTAATATATATTTTTCATTTAAAAGTTATAAAATATTTATGTGAAGTTTATAATATCACCATAGAATTGACCATTATATAATTATTTATAACGAAATATTATTTAATTATTAACACGAAATTTTACAATTTTACATGTGTAAATTTTTATTTTACAATTTTTTTCTTTTGTGAATTATATTTCAAATTTATTTATTTATTATCATTTACTTATATTGTACTTTATCTGTTTTACAAAAATATTTTCATAGTAAAAATATAATAGGAGTAGTTAAGTTATCTTTAATTTGGATACTTTTTACAAAATTCTTGTAGGATAATAATTACTAATTTAAGCGAATTTTAGTAATTTACTATTGAGTTTAGAAAAAAAGAAATTTAAGTTCTTCTTTATATATCTTTATATTATATATAAAAGAGGAAGAGCTTTCTCCATTTGAGTGACAAGTGGCAACACATTTAGATGACATATATTAATATATATTTAGAATTTCTGTTTAATTTATAATTAACTATTTAAAATCATAAAAATATAAAGATAAAAGAATTAAAAGAAAATAAATGTAAACTTACTGAAAAATATTAGGAATATATAAAATATATATACATATCAATATTTAAAAGAATATTTTTTTATTAGTTTAATGTAATTAATAAAAATAATTCAATAAAACTAAAAAATATAAGATGTAATCAATAAATAATTAAATATATACGTTATATATTCGAAAAATTAGAATTTTAAAACTATAAAATAAAAAATATAATCGGTAAATAAATGAATACATAACTAATTATCAAAATTAAAATAGAAGATATTTAAGTTAAATAGCGAAGAAACATAATATAATTTAATATATGAAATTTAAAATATTGGAAAAAGTGATGACATATATGTATAAAAAAA
>OVBI01002464.1:0-20003 GCA_900406495.1 Sisymbrium altissimum | reverse complement strand
AGATCTCGAGTTTGGCCCTAATGACAAGTTCCAAATCGAAGCCGACGTAAGCAACGCAGCTATCACTGCCGGTGAGGACGACGTGAGGATGACGTGGCAAGTCATGTACAAGGGAAAGTTCTTCACTCTAGTGGATACTACAAGATCGTTGGACACAAAGCATGGGTGGTTCACCGAGAATCTTGAGGACAAGTGTAACCGCAAGCTAGTAGGCGACGTCAAGCCGAGTTTTAACGGCCGTGTTCTTGAGAAGATTGGCTTGTCGATAGTAGACTCAGACGGCTGGGGATCTCTGTTACTTGACGGGTTTTTGAGGTATCTTCAGCGGTTTTTGTTGGAATAATTTTCTCACAATAGTTTCGAGTTGATGGGTATAGAACATATAACAAGTCTCGATCGGGTAGAAGGTTTAGCAAGTAATCTACAATTTTTTCTAATCTTGTTATCCCCTCCTTTTTTTCTATGTATACGATCCATAGTATTCATGATATTCAATAAACTCTAAGTTTCCCTTGCTTTTAAAAAAAAACTATATGCCATGAAACAGAGAAGTTAGTATTCATTAAACTCGATTTATATTTTGTAGATAATATACGGTGACAGCGACTGCTTCGGCAATAGCAACTAAAAAAAGTGATCCGATCCTTTTGAATATTTTTACTCAAGAGCAAAAACTTTTAAAAACTACAGTTTCAAGAAACATATGAATATGTTCTGACACACACAAACACTGTTAAGAAAAAAACTAAGTTTGTGAAAAGGTTTCTTGTATTGCGGGCATGATTGCATGAATATGGACTATTAAGTCTAAACCATACTCAAGCAATCGAAAATTAACTGATATATCGTGTTAAATTAAGAGAGCTCTTTTAAAAAATCTATGAAGTCTCTAAAGGTTAGAGGCTCTAGCTTAAATACATAACATAATATCATTAGCAATACGTTCAAAAGCAAACACATGATCCAATAAGCAAAGATAAAAGAAAAGTATAGATTTAAACGATCTTACCCATATCAAAAGGCAAAACGTTGTCATAGAAGCATATAAAACTAAAACAAAGAGGGCACCCTATTCATTCTCCTCTGTCTTTTTCTTGTAGATTTCTTTTTGTTTTGTTGGTGCTGAATTGCTGAAACACTTCCTCTCTAATCACATATATATATATATATATATATTTAACACATCATGCAATATGCCTAAGTATAGCACGAACCTGCCACAAACTGAAGTGATCATACTGATATCTTGACTCTGAAGTTTCCGGTTTTGAAAGATCTGTTGTCATTGAAGAACCATACCAATCATCAAGGAACATTATCAGAATCTCAAGCATACAGTATCAAAAAAAAAAAAATTAGTAAATATTACTTGATTCAGTTTTGGATACACAAATCAATTTTCTTACCGGCTCACATCGGTTTATCGGTGTCTAATTAATGAAACCACTCGGGTTATAAACCAATTTGAGTTTGGTTTTGGTTTATACATTTCGGTTTGTTCCGGTTATAAACCAATTTAAGCTCTCTCTGTTCAGAAGTTGAAACAGTGTTCCGGTATTGAGGAGAGACACATACCGATGATGGATCCGCATAACTCCACCGTCGATCTTCTCTCAGACTCTTCCTCCGTCGATAATCTCTCTCACCAGATACGTTCTGATAACTCCATCTTCCAGCCGTCTGATGGATTCAGCAAGGTCCTTGGTGGTTGTCAACTCACCAATGAGGAAGATGAACCGCTTAACAAAAAGTAATGATTTTTCAATAGTTCATCTTCACTTACTGCAATTTAGGTGACGTAATGTGATTCCCTTACACAGTATGGTTTCAAAGTCCTTCTCTTTACAGGAAGAACTGTTCTGAGCACAATTGTAAAGATGTTTCAAATGACAAGACAGGACTCTATTGCTATCAGGATCAGGTATCTTGTCTTATCCTTTGTACTCCACATGAATAATTTCAAGCACTAAAGCAGTTATGTTGTGCGTTTTTGATGTATAGCGTAGGCTGAGTTTGACATCTCTCGTGGAGGTGGAGCCTCCTTCCTCCTCTGATGACGTTCCCACTAGGAGAAGTATTGATCTTGGCAATGGAAGTGACCTCATCTACATTCAGAGGTTTCTTCCCTTTCAAAAGTCTTGGACTTTCTTTGATTATCTCGACAAACACATTCCTTGGACCAGGCCTACCATTCGCGTCTTTGGTCGTTCTTGCCTCCAGGTTTCCTCCCACTTCCACTCTCTCTTTCTCTATCTGTTGAAAAGCTTAACTTGTGTTCTCCTTGGTTCAGTTGAGTAATGGCCATTTCCATGCTTGTGTTCAACATGTGTGTTTGAAAATTAAGTCACAAACGTTCCTTTAATCATATGCATTTGCCATCTGTAGCCGAGAGATACTTGTTATGTTGCAAGTAGCGGATTGACTTCGCTGGTGTACAGTGGATATCGACCTGATGCCTATTCATGGGATGATTTTCCACCTCTCAAAGAGATTTTGGATGCTGTGAGATTGAAACCCCTCTGCTCTCTCCCTTGTGTACTTACTAGTTGTTGTTGGAACTAATGTTTTCTCTTTTGTCTTGTTAGATTTACAAAGTGCTTCCTGGAAGCAGATTCAACAGCTTGCTGTTAAACAGGTACAAAGGTGCCAATGACTATGTTGGCTGGCATGCGGATGATGAAAAGCTTTACGGTCCAACTCCTGAAATTGCTTCGGTATCTTTTGGATGCGAACGTGATTTTGTGTTGAAGAAGAAGAAACCTGAAGAATCTTCCCATGGTATGGAGACTTTTGAGTCATGCCATTAGCTGAGTATTTTCCTGCAAAGCTAGTAATAAACGTTTGTTTGGTGTGTGAACCTGCAGAGAAAACAGGAGATGGTGGACCAGCGAAGAAGAGGTTAAAGAAAAGCAGCAGAGAGGATCAACAGAGTTTCACATTGAAGCATGGATCGTTGCTGATGATGAGAGGATACACTCAAAGGGACTGGATTCATTCAGTGCCAAAGCGTGCAAAGGCAGAAGGCACTCGTATCAACCTCACCTTCAGGCTTGTTTTGTAAAACCGAGCATCATAAACAAGGTTGGCTTTATTTTGCTCTCTTGTCACACATTTGACTATGCTTTCTCATCTTAGTTCTTTGACATGAGATGATATAAACACTAATTGGTGTAGACATTTGATATAAGCTAATTACTAAACTTGACATGAAGATTGATAAGTAAAAAGTGGTATAGAGTCTTCTCTGTTAAACAATGCGACTCTTAGATATCTAAGAGTAAGCCATGTAAGTGTCTTCTGACTTCATCTCTTTGTTAGCTTCTTCGAATTGTAGTAACATTATTTTTGTCTGTTTGTGTTTGTCCTTGTGCAGAGACATAACCAAGAGGTTTCCGAATTTTTGTTTCAGAGATGTGAGTTTTGGATTCTGATGTGAAGGACTAAATGGAAGTTTCATATTAGGCCATTATCAGAACCGAAGAAACCAATTGTGATGTACCGTACCAAATCGATCAAATCATAATTGTCAAATCGAATTAAAGTAAACCGGTTTATAGTTTTTTTTTAAAAGCGTAAAAAAACAAAATAAATCGAATTTGTCGAACAAAACAAATAAAATAAATAGAATCACTTTTCGTTTGTCGACAAAATAAAAAGGAATTTATTTTTTTTTGTCGACAAAAAAATAAATAGAAACCAAACCGTTAGGTTGTCAATTCTTAATTTAAAATTCAAAAGAGCACAAAAAATGAAAAGCAGCAGCCTCCACTAGAATTATTAGAAAAAGAAAGCTGTTGACAGAAAGAAAGAAAAAAAAAACAAAATAAATTGGAAAAAAAAAAAACAACAAAAGCTCTCTCACTCCACCACCAAAGCGCTATTTACAGTTACAATTAGAAAAAAAAAAAAGGCGAAATCCAAAAGAGAGTTATGGAGAGAAGAAACATGCCGTTAAGCGATCCGCATCATTCCACCGTCGATCTTCTTTCTTGGTCAGAGATCCCTCATCCTAACAACTCGTCCGTCTCTAATCCCTCTAACCAGGTGCGTTTTCCGTCTTGATTCGGTTTCGACGAGTAAAAATAAAATCCCGAATTCTGATTTTAATCTCAAAACAATTTTCAGCCGTCGGATGATATCGGCGAGGTCCTTGGCGCTGGTGGTAAAACCACCAACAAAGAAGCCGAATCTCTTAATAAAAAGTAAACTATTTTAATTCATTTACTGAAATTAGGAATAATCAATTTCCCTGATTTATCCAAAATAAATAAAAAGAAATTAGGTTAACTCCGTTTTCACAGTGTTTCATACAGGAAGAATTGTTCAGGTCACAAGCTAAAAGAAATGACTGGTAGTGACATATTCTCTGATAACGGTAACGTAACTAACGGTGATCCAAACCACACTTCAAGAATCCATTACCATCATGATCAGGTACTTACTTACTTACTTGTCTTCATCAATTGTACTCTTTTATTGATGTCTATGTAATGGTTTATGCAGGATAGTCAGATATCTTTCAGTGGCGAAGAGAATGTGACTCCTAAGAAACCAGTCACTTTAACTGAGGCTGCAAAGCAGAAGGAGTTGAGCAGGTCTGTACAGACGCAAGCAGATTCCAAGAGCAAGAAGAAGCAGATATCCAACTCTAAGAGCAAAGCTATCACTGGTGGTCATGACATCTTTGCATCTCCTGAAAGCCAACCTCGTCGCTTATCAGCTGTAGCACTACCAGAAGTTAAAGGAGATAAGAAGATTGAGGAATCTGCGGCAAGGAGCTTGCGTGCATCTGCTAAAGCTTCTAGTGTAAGCAACAGTGTCTTTGTATTTTCATGATGAACTATTGTGGGGGTGTGTAGAAAAATGAGTTGTTTCATGTTTTTGTTCGACAGGGGCAAAGTGGTAACAGGTTGTTTAGTGAAGAACATGTTGTGAAGTCGTCAAGGAAGATACATAACCCCAAGTTTCAGCAACTCACAAGCAATGGTATCTTCAAATCTGATAAAGTCCCTCCTGGTTATTCAGAGAGGATGCATAGCTCGGCTAAGCTGCGGGAAATGAGCGGACATAATATATTTGCAGACGGGAAGTCGGAGTATCGGGATTACTATGGTGGTGCGAGGAGACCTCCCGGTGGTGAGAGCAGCATTTCGTTGGTCTAAAACGAGTCTTTTTGACTCGGCGTAAATCTCAAGCACTCTCTTAATCTGTTCAAGTTTTTAGGTTTCTTAGGATTTAGTTTTTAAGTTGCCGACCAATGTGGTTTGTGTTCGTGTGGTCTTGTCTAAGTCTCATCTAAAACTTCAACACGGAGTAAGTGTTCTCTTCCCTCTTGATTTCGTTTTTTAATTGATTGCGAAAACTCTAGAACAAAAATGCAGTGGGGAACGGTAAAGAAAAGTAAACGACTCCACTGGGGATCGAACCCAGAGTCTCTGGTTTCGTAGACCAGCGCCTTATCCATAGGGCCATGGAGTCATTTCTGCTGTGCTGTTTCGTTTTTTGATTCATTGTGAGAACTCTAGACCAAAAATGCAGTGGGGGACGATAAAAAAAGAAAACGACTCCACTGGGGATCGAACCCAGAGTCTCTGGTTTCGTAGACCAGCGCCTTATCCATTGGGCCATGGAGTCATTTCCGCAATGTCTTAATATACAAACGATATTTAATATTTATTATAAATAAGTGGTGCTTATAACTAGTGTACATATTACGTATCTGTATATCGTAATATATACTGGTGAACTTAAAAAAATAACAGGAACAAAGAGGAAAAGAATAAAAAGGAATAAAATAATAGAAATGAATTGGAAAATTTAGTACTTATTGTTCCTTTCCAAGTTTGATGAGTAACTATTTTATTCTATAATTCTCTGCAAAAAAAAAGAATGAGGAGGAATGAGATGTAATAAAAATTACTTGTGAATGGTGTAATTGTTTAGGAATGAAAAGGAATTAGTTGTTCCCTTTAATTCTTTTGGTCACCAGTCACACCCTATATAATAAGTATAAATAATGTCAATTTTGGTTCTAGTTCAGTCCGATCCAAAACTTCATGGGTGTAACTGGTGACCAGGGAATGATAGGAAATAGTGAATTCCTTTTCATTCCTTAAAATATTTACCATTCATAAGTAATATTTATTACATATAATTCTTTCTTATTCCTTTTTTACAGAGAATTATAGAACAAAAATATTCCTTATCAAAATTGGAAAAAAAAAATAAGTAACAAATATTACTTTTATTCCTTTTAATTCATTACTCTTCGTTCTTTTTTTCTTTGTTCCCATTATTCCTTAATGGGTTACCATTCAAACCCATAGTTTGGGTTTAGATTTTGATAGAGACCATTTGTTTTTAATTGTTTCCATAAAATTGGATTTGAGTTCATTTATATGTTTTTAAGATGGAATTTTCTAGAAATAGGAGTAAAATATATATGTATATATATATATTTTATCTTCTTTTAATTTTGAAATACATACGGAATATGCAAAAAATATAATGAATTTTTTTTAAAAAAACTAATAGTTATAAAATTCATATAAAATTAAGAAATATTTTCAATAATATGAATTATAATAATTTTTGTTACATAATAGAGAAAAAATAAAAGTTAAGTTTTTGTATAATATTCAATATTAAAAAGATATTTATATAATCGAGTTTGTAAAAAATAAAATAAAAGATCCAAAATAAAAGATCCAAAACTAAATTGGTTAAAACTGAAACAATGATCTATCCAAATAACAAGAGATTATATTCTAAAAGGCTTTATTGTGATATAAATTTTTATTAAAAAAATAAAAAAGAAGAGCCCATAAATGAGCTTATTTTATAATGTAAACTAAAAGAAATAAAACCTTAAATTTTTTTTTTAACTTTTTTTTTTAACACGCGACTTCCAGATCTTCGGTCTGGCGCTCTCGCAACTGTAACATCCCCTTATCTTTGATTGGGTATAAAAGCTTAAATTGTCATCAAATTTGGAAGATTTTTGATTTTCTTTTTCATACAAAAAAATATATTTTATAATAGATGAAACCGTTGAAAATGTTATTTAATTTTTTAATCAATTATATTAAGATGAAATCTTTTGAAACTCTCTGATTTCATAGAATACAATATCATTGATTAATTCAATGTTTTGAACATGTAATGTAGTAAGATTTCTTATTTCATATTGTTTACCAAAAATTTGTTCGTATTTAATTATACTAGTGTTATATTAATAATATAAATGTGTTCCATGTTCTTTTATGAACATACATAAATCTTATCTTTTTCAATTTACTTAATAAGTCAGGTTATGTTAAACTCATTTTTGCATAATACAAAAGCTTATTACAATCATAGTTGTTTTCTCATTTTCTATTTTGTAAAAGTTAAAAGCATGACACATGGTTGACAAACATACATATTATGCTAGATACAACATAAATCATCTTCACATTATGTTTAATAATGCTGATATGTCACACATGTGTACCATTTGTGCAAATCAAATTTAACTATAATGAATAACATCAACATAGATAGATATATTTTTGATAAAGAAGATTTCAAAGTTTAATCCAATATAATTAATATAACAATGATTGAGTAAAATCATAAACTAAATGAAAAACATTATGTCTCATATTTGAAAAACCTTTCTCTTTAGATATTAAAAATACATGCAAGTACTAATAGCGCCAACACAACTATAAAGTAGAATGGTAATAAACTAACACAACTAACTATTCTTAGCTATTATTTCATGTTTTGATGGGTTTTAGTTTGTTTTAAACATTTGTAATAAATCTTGAAATCCATTTTTTTCTTACAAAATTATATCTTTATTTCGTACCTCGCTTCAAACCATATCAATTTATGCTCAATTTGTGATGATATGTAGTTCATATCCTTTAAGTTAGTAAATTTTGATTTAAATGCTTTCGAATAAATGTCATTTAAATGAAAAATAGATTTTAAAAACAAAGGACAACCAAATTGAAGTCTTAAAGATAAAATATGTAAAGCAAAGAAGACATGATAATATGATATCTACAGGTAAAACCGTACCTATCCTATTAAAAAAAAATGGCAATAGCTTCATGCCTTCATCTTTTCATTGAAATTTAAGGCCACATATTTACAAAGATATATTTATTAGTTTTCTTTTGAGAGATATTGTTAGTTATATTTGTATTTACTGTATATATGAGTTTTATATAAATATTTTCTTAATGTTTACATAACAAAAAGAAATCTTTTTCAAAATTTTGTCAGTTTTGTTGTTTTCATCTTTAGAATTGTTATGCAAGATGTTTTTCACTAATTATTTTAAAATGTAATTCATATTTTCTTAAAAAGTTTCAAATAATTTGCATTAATAGATGCAGTAAAAAATTACACACTATAATAAATTTAGATGTATATTTTAGAAAATCTTGTGAAATTTTTGTTATAAATAAAAAATGCATAATATATATATGATGTTTAATTTTTAATAATATTTTTAAACATACAAAAGAAAATTTGTGACAAAAAAGATCCAAACAATCAGGAATTTATTTTTCTTCTATTATTTGAACTTATTACCATATTTATAATTTCACATTTCTAAAAAGTAATGTTTTTCTTTTTAAATTATTTTTTTTCTGTTTTTTATGCTTGCCCATAGCCCATTGATACCATAAAGAAGCACCAGATATGAGAGATTGAAAGTCAAGCGAAAGAAAGGATAGATGCAGTTCCTTGTTGTTCAAAGAATAGAAAAAATGATATTTGGAGTTTCAAAACCTGATTACAGGTTTCCCCAAAGTTAGTGAACACCTTTATCAACCCAGTGACTACTTGTAAGGTCAGAATGGGTTGTAACCAAACATGACCTTGCAATGTAGGATTGGTAGCAGTGATCTCTTGTTACCACTAACGGCAATGATTTCAGCTGCAGTGTTTATTAATCCAGAAATAGAAGCTCAAATAACATAATCGCAAAGTAAATTCGAAAGCTATTAACTTCTAACAGTAAAACCCAACTATTCCAAAAACTCAAACAAAACCATTTGACCATGTTTATACCCGCTAGATCCATATTCTATTTATAAAATGGAGCATACATTTAACCTTCTCAGGCCCATACATGTTAGCCAAGTCTCTGATCCATCACTGGAAAACTTATTCGAGATGTTAAGCGCGTTAGGTCATGTTCGCTTTGTTAAAAGGATGGAATTTTCAGACGCAACGTCTAAACGCATTAATTAGATGATGTTCATTTATGATTTTGAGTTATACATCCCAAAATTATATATTAGTGTAATTACATTCGTTTTTTATTTATATATCTATATTTAGACGCGTTTTATATCAAATGACCAAAAAACTCCTTATCTTTTGTATAAACTTGCATAAAATTAAATATGATTATATAATATTTATATTTAAATTGAGAACTTGTGATTTTTTATGAGAAACTGGATTTTACAGTTTTAGCAGAAAAATGAGATTTTATGACTTTGGCGGGAAAATGTGATTTTATGGTTTTGGCGGGAAAATAAGATTTTACGGTTTCTGCGAAAAAAAATAAAAATTTTACAGTTTTGGTGGGAGATCGAGATTTTGCGATTTTGGTAGGAAATCAAGATTTTGCGTTTTTGACGGAAAAACAAGTTTTTATGGTTTTGACGAGAAAATGAGATTTTATGGTTTTGGCGAGAGATTGAGAATTTACGATTTCTGGTGAAAAATTGAGATTTTGTTGTTTTCACGAAAAAATTAAATTTTGCGGTTTGGCAGGAGATCGAGATTTTGTAGTTTTGACGGAAAATCTAGATTTTGCTGTTTTTGGTGGAAAATCGAGATTTTACGTGTTGAAAAATGAGATTTTGCTGCTTTTGAAGGGAAATTGAGATTTTATGGTTTTGACAAGAAATTGAGATTTTATGATTTTGGCGTGAAAACGAGATTTTACGATTATGGCGGGAAATCAAGATTTTACGATTTTTTTAAAAATAAAAATTGTTTTAATTATTTTAAAGATAAAACTATTGATCAGTAAGGGTGTTTTAAATTTTTATTAATTTTGGATGAGTTTAGTGTATCTAGATACACCAAATCAATTATCAAGAAATTCTAATTTTTTTTAATGAATTTTGAAAATGTATCTAAATACTGATTTAAGTTCATCATCTAAATTAATAATAAATGTATATCAACCTTCATCTGTCTCCAGATAACACATCAAATTCACCAAATGAACAAGGCCTTACACTCACCTACTCACGCACCCTCAGAAATAGATGATTTTTGTTTTCAGTTATGTCTTCTCTTTGTCAACGGACATAAATAGAGAAAGGGTAAAGCCGACTTTTCAGAAGCCACCCTCGTAGTCGTGCTTGGCGGTTTCTTTCACTTTCCAAAAATAGACGCTTCTTCTTTCCAGCTTCTCTCTCTCTTTCAATGCGATGCATTTGCATTTTTCCGAGAAGAAAGAAGAAAAACGTTGACATCTGATATTGATCTCTTTCTCCTATCAATATTACAAAGATTCTGAGTGTTGGGAGATGGCGTCGGTGTCACCGTTGGCTAAGTATAAATTGGTGTTCTTAGGAGATCAATCTGTCGGAAAAACAAGCATCATCACACGTTTCATGTATGATAAGTTCGACACAACCTACCAGGTAAATAATTAAAAATCCAAACGTGATTGATTCTCTACTCGTTCTTGTTCTGTTTTTGTTTTTGTATATGCATCTGAATCATCATTGTTTTCATTTGCTTGTATTTTTTGTTTTTGACTAATCGAAAACCACATTTTGAGAGGCTCAATATTGCCTCTCATTGGTCATTGATCTCACGATTTATCAAGCAATCTGTTTTGTTTTGAGTCTAATTATTACGATCTGTCTGTTAATCACAAGTCAATAAAGGATTTAACAGTATTAGTTTATTTACTGCTATTTTAAAAAAAATTCTTTACCACATTGATCGTGTAGATACAATGTTGAACGTAAATTTTTCTTTAATTGCAGCAATGTCAACCAAATATACATTATTTGAATAATGCTTTTGTTCTTTTTCACAGGCTACTATAGGAATCGATTTCTTATCGAAAACTATGTACCTTGAAGATAGAACTGTTCGTCTGCAGCTTTGGTAAGGAATGATTTTACGTTCATCTTTAACCTCTTTAGAAAGTCATAGCTTCTTAATTAGCTTTGAACCAAAATCGCAATGAATAAGTTAGTAATGTCAAATATGGATTGCTTTTCATTGCAGGGATACTGCTGGACAAGAAAGATTCAGGAGTTTAATCCCAAGTTACATAAGAGATTCTTCTGTTGCTGTAGTTGTTTATGACGTAGCCAATAGGCTTTCATTTCTCAACACGTCCAAGTGGATCGAAGAAGTCCGCACTGAAAGAGCCGGTGATGTTATCATTGTTCTTGTCGGAAACAAGACAGATCTTGTCGAAAAAAGGTAAAAGTACAAAGCCACACTACACCAATCTCTTCTTTTCTTCCTTTTTTTATTTATTTATTTATATTGCAGCCATAATATAAGATTGGTTGTGTAAATGTTATTGCGTGTGTCTGGATTAAAATGGTCAGGCAAGTCTCCATTGAAGAAGGAGATAGCAAAGGTCGTGAATATGGAGTTATGTTCATTGAGACGAGCGCAAAAGCAGGATTCAATATAAAGCCTTTGTTTCGTAAAATCGCTGCGGCATTACCGGGAATGGAATCATATTCAAACACGAAAACTGAGGATATGGTTGATGTTAACCTGAAACCGACCTCGAACACATCCCAAGGCGATCAACAAGGAGGAGGCTGTTCGTGTTGATGATTCCAAAAAAAGGATACTCTTCGAATTCATCCCAAGAGTTAAATCTTTCCCACGAACAAGAACCTTAGATCGTTCGGTTTTAGATCTCAGATTGGTATCATCAACTATCATTTATCATTCTAAAAGCTATAAAAAAAAACCTAGTGAAATGTCAGTTTCCACTTTTAACACATTTGTTTGTGAATCGGAGTTGTTAGCTGTTACTGTGACTTTCTTTACATGTGAGTGTTTTTTTTCTTTTGTTTGTTGACAAAATGGTTCAAGCAAAATGGTTTATACGATTCAACCTTGATCTTTAGTCACATTTTCTTCATAAATCTCCTTTTTTGGAAATCAACACTATCATCTTGTCCTTGATCTTTAGTATGCTTAACTCCACTGAATAGTACATGATGCTCTCCATTTTAAGACAAAACCCAAATGCTATATTATAATTTTACAGTAAAACATTGAAAGAAATGGAAAAGTTCACTTACATGTTGATATATAGTGGAAGCTTTAATGAAATGTTGGCTTTAGACTGTTAACTATCAGTGAAGATATGCCGATATTTTCTGTTCCGTCTCCATAATCTATTTGTTATTGTATACATTATCTGCGTTAAGGTTTCCAATGTAAGGCCTGTTGAACACCTTTAAGGTTTTAATATATGAGCCCGTTTCCTGCCAAAAAAAAAATACATTATCTGCTTTATAACTCTGAGGCACATCACTCTTAACTTATCTGACTGGTGCATTGACTTACTTTTGTCCAACTAGAGCTAGAATCCTTAAAAAGTGAGCCTGACTTTTATTTTTGTCGCTGCCATCACAACATAGGCACTAACTGGAAAAGTTTCAATAACAAAAAAATAACACACATATTGACATATTAGTTCACAAAACACACTAAAAGCTCGTCTCAGCAGTGTATAACCGAAAATGAGAAGCTCAAAAACAACAATATGTTTTGCATATCTTAATCCCAGTTAACAGTTCCCGTAATGGGAAAGAACATTTCCACAAAAACGTGAGTAGGAAAGAAATTACGAATTCCCGTTTCCTTCATGTCGTTACCACCATGATAATTACCAAAGAAATGTAATGCCTCAGCTGAAATATGTAATATATGCCAACGTAATGCCTCAGCCGAAATATGCAACATATTACACAGAAACTTGGCGGGACATAATGTTTTTGTTATTTTCAACATGTTCTTTAGTCGGCTTAGACCAAGTTCCCTCTCCACATAAACCACTGTCTTAATCGTTGCTACAGGTTTGTAGGTACTATTATGGTTTTATGAGCAGACCTAATGTAGGACAAGTTCTATTTTGGTGAGCAAAAGCACGATATCTTGATGTGAACAATCGCTTTGTGCCAGAGCTGCAAATAAGAGCCAAAGAACCGAAAAGTTCAAGAATAAACAGAGAGAGAACATATCAACATGGCCTTCCGAGACAATAAATCCTTCCAAAACTGTGGACCCAAAGCAACATACGATTGGCTTAGATTTTCTACCGTAACTCTTCGTGAACTCATCGAGGCATCGTATCCAACGCTTCAAAAAAGGAGACTTTAGTACAATCAGTACGACGACATAAACACATAGACCAACAAAGATTGAGATGGGGAAAATTAATTGAACCCTTTAAGATAAAAATGAGTTAAGAGCTTTTAGGATATAAACTAAATCCCACACTGAAAGTTAGAAAAAACCAATATTAATATATAAAGGATTAGAGTCAATCCATTAATTATCAATTGGTTTTTGATTGGAAGTGCAGAATTAACACAAACTTAATATGATATCAGAGCATAAGGTTTAGATCCCGGTAGACCTAAAAAAAATTGGATATATACATGCCTTTCATTAATCCGAATAATAGAGGCTTGTGAGGGATTTTCTGAGTAATGGGACTCCGAAAGAATCAATATTAACATATAAAGGATTAGTAGACAATCCATTAATTATCAATTGGTTTTTAATTGGAACTCCAGAATTAACCCAAATTTAACAAGAGCATGAAGTAAAATTTTGAACTGAGATGACTATTGGAGTTTGGATGAGACAAATCTACTTGTTGGAGAGGAGAAGAAGGCAAAGAAAAAGGAGGGGAGAATCAGCCGATTGCAACAGGAATATGAGGGAATGGACGTCTGGCGAGAAGATGGGAGAAGAGATGTTGGGTTATTAATTTTCATAAGGACATATTTCTTTAAGTTAAATTATGTGTTGAAGTGTCAAGTTTTTAAATAGTGATGTGTCCTCTCATAGAGAGTGGATTGCACTTTCATATAATACATTAGCATTTCTGGTATCAAATCTATTCAAACTGAATTCTAGTTTTAACTGTTATAATATCATTATTAAAAGGTAACATTGAAGAAATCATCTCTTTGGATTTAATCAAATTATAAAATATATTGTATTATTAATTGGATAAAACTTTTGTCATTTCTGAGTCATAAAAGGTTTTAGTACATATAAGAATGCATTATTGTTATTTTAATTTTCTTATAAAGAAATATCTAATTGACTTAAACTAATTTACCTTTTTAGGAAGAAATGTTTTCTAAAAAATAACATAACATAATTTTATTAGATAAGTTTGAAAACTAATATGTTTCACAAGTTTTTTTTCTAGTATATATAACCTCATGATTGAAAGATCTTTCTCCCTCTCTAACTTCAGTCAAATAATTTACAAGGTATTCTTATTCTTATGGCTTATCCAACAGAGCACATAAGCTACTTCACAAATCAATGTGGTTTTTGCAAGAGAAAAATATATCCAAAGCTTGATGACATCTACATGTATAAGTGCGTATTTTTCATTTTTGTTAAATCATTTACTTTAATGGTTTTACCGTAGTTAAATTAAAGATTGTGTTGTGTATCATCAAAATACAGTGACACTCCTTTCTGTACGGACGAATGCCGAGAAAAACAGCAGAAGGCCGACGAAGAGAAAAGAAAACGAGAGAAGATGGGTTGAAGAAGAAGAAATTTGTGAAGTAGATCAAAAACAATGTTGGTGGAATTTCATATATCAACATCCTTCTAACTATTATTATTATCCAATAGTTAGAGATGATACTAGTAGCTGTTTATATTTTAATAATTAAAGAATTTCATTGTTGAAAGTTAAAACCCATCATAAAACTATATATTCTCTTATATGTATTATAAAAATATAAGTTCTGTTTTAATTTCAATTTTCTTGACATGTGTATCAGATTTCTATGTAGAACAAAAAAAACTAATCAAAAACTTTGTTTTGGTGCATAGATTTTTTCTATAAGAAAAATCTCCAAGTTTCCCTAGTATATAAGGTTCAAAAAAAAAGTTTCCCTAGTATTCAAGGAATAAACTTGACAACTACAATATGGAGTAGTCTGAAATTTTCCATAACAAAAGTAAATTCAGAAATTAATCTATCTTGAATAGCATTTTGGATGTATGATCAAGTGATAGCGGACAAAATTCTTATTGTATACATTCTGATCCAAAATAAGATCTATCAAGAATTTTTTTGGAATTTTGGAAAACAGTGACAAATATTACCGAAATGGAAGGCATTTATCAAAGTCAAGTATCAGATTTGAATTCATCCGGAGCGAATGATATGGTCAAACCTATGTGGTCAAATTCAAAATCAACTCCAAATAGACTAAAGGATTATTCAAAAGAATAACTAAATGCTTTGACTAAAAATGGCTGAATCTATTAGAGGAAATACTATTATTATCAATTTAGAAAGAGTAATAAAAATGTTAAGCACGGTTTTAGGCTATAAAAATAAGATGAAGAACATAAGAGAGATATATTCAATTCACTCCACAATAGATTTCTACTTATCTTCTATGCTCTTATTCTTGTAAAATGCTCTAAAGTGGTTAATACTAAAACCAACTTGCTTTTTTTTTTCTTTTTTTTTTTTCCTTTATTTCATCTTTTTCTTTTTAAAAGTAAATTATCGTGTATATTTCCTTTTAAAAAATCATTTCATTCTTTGTTTCGTACCAAAAAACCTGATCATTCAACTATTCCTTTTTTATAATAAAATTTGACAATTGTACAGTACAAATAAAACTAATGCAAATAGTATACACTTTCAATATTGGCTATTGGGTATGGTAAGTTAATTTAGACATTTAAAATGTACTACATCAATCTAGTGAGATTGAATAGTAGTCCGACTGATTCATGTGTTTGCATGGTGTCATTTATATAATTCTGAAATTTTAGTTTTCTAAAATAAGTAGTCAAAATGTTTCAGGTTGTTTAATTACTACTTATTTGAATCTTAGCATGGGAGACTCGCAACCTGAGTACTACACCGACTCTTATCCATATCTTCCAAATAAATTAGTTAAACCAAAATAAATAATTTAATTACTTTTATCCAGAAATTCAGATTTACGATCAGATACATATATATTATCTATCTACAAAAAATAAAAAAAACTGTTTTCTATCTGTATAAAATAAAGTTACTATTTTTAAATCAAATTATAAAAAAAAACACAAATATTTCCCCATGCAAATACATTATTAACTAGAAAAATCAAAAATATATTATAACATGTTTATTAATAAGGTTTTGCTCCACAGAACTGACAGAAGCATTAATTATGTACTAGTAATATAATGGTATTTGAATAGGTGAGTAAATGGTATTTGATTAATGTGATTAGTAGCCGCTAGAAAAAAGAGTTAATATCAATTTTGGAGAGAATATGAAGTTAATGCGATTGTATATAAACGAGAAATCAAATACATATATGTGTGCAAGGAGAGACGTGAAAGACGTAAGAGGAAGTATAGTTTATGAAAGTAGAGTTACGTAAGCGTGAATTATGATTTACCTACTCGAGGAAATTAAATAAGAAATTTTCGTTTAAGCAATGTCTGCTCATCGATGATATGAAGAGAAATTAAAAAACAACGTTGTCAAGGATTGGAGAAGACTTGCATTTGGCAACTAAACGTACAGCTTTAGGCATGGTAAGACCCCTTCCTTCAGACATGTCAACCACCACATCTTCATCTCTCTCCCAATCAAAACACTGGATCAGTGAACCTAAAGCCAAGCCTAGTACAAGTTGGGCCAGCCCCATACCAGGACACGCTCTTCTACCCATTCCGAAAGGCATAAACTTACCATTATGATGGGTCTTCGACTCTCCACCGTTGAACCTTTCCGGCTTAAAAGCCTCTGGCTCATCCCATACCTTTGGGTCTCTCTGAATAGCCCACGCGTTAACAAATAGCCAAGTTCCACGTGGAATATCATACCCAGCAACTTTACAATTATCAGATGACGCGTGTGGGACAAGTAATGGCGCTGCAGGATACAGTCTCAGAGTCTCAGAGATCACATTACTGAGATATGCACACGTGCCCATATCTGACTCTTCCATCAAACGTCCTTCTATTGACACGACGTTGTTTAATTCTGCTTTTGCTTTCATTAAAACATCTGGATGATTCAGAAGGTTAGCCATGGCCCACTCCAATGTCACTGCGGTTGTGTCGGTCCCGGCAACTAACATCACCTGCAAAAACTTTACGACTCAACTTTTTTTCTGATCAAAGAAAAATAAAAAAGAATATTCACGAACCAATACGAGTCCTTTGATGATCTCGTCGGTGTAGTACTCAGGTTGCGAGTCTTGAAGAGTTAGCAAATGAGTGATCATCGTGTTCTTGAATTCTGTTTTTACCCCGTTTCTTCTGTGCTCGTCGACCAGTTTCTGCAGAAACTTGTCCAACTTCGAGCCGAGTTTCTTCCCTCTCTTAACGTATCCATCGAAATCAAACAGCTTCAAGATCGGAAGAAAGTCACCGACGTAAGTAAACCCTCCAAGCTCGAACGCTTCACTAATCAGCTCCCGAACTTCCTTAGCTTCCGCATCATCCTCGTTTTCCTCGCCGTAGTATCTTTTCCCAGCGACCATTCTCATAACGATGTTAAACGTAAGGCCAGAAAGCAACGGTCGTAGCTCCAACCGGACAAAGTTATTTCCTCCTCCTGACGTCGACGCCCCATGGATCCCCCGAAGCAGTGCTCTCACTTCGTCTCTACGAATCTCTAAAGATTCTCTGAGACGAGCGGCGGAGAAGATCTCGACGGTGCAGATACGGCGGAGGTTGCGCCAGTTCTCTCCGTAAGGAGCTGCACTAACCATCGTGTTGTTGTAAGCAACGTATTCACCCAAAGTACTGATAGGCCTGTTTGCGAAAACGATATCGTTTTCGTGAGATAAGAATTCCTCAGCTGCGGAAGCTGACGTGACGACTACGGCAAGACAAGAGCCAAGCCTGAGTGAAAACACGGGACCGAGGTTTTGAGAAAGGTCACGGAGGCAACGGTGAACAGGTTCTTTGAGCAGATGGAGGTGTCCGATCACAGGGAAACCTAACGGACTTGGAGGTAGGTTCTGCTTTGATCGGAAAAGATAAGCCGCTGCAAGTATTCCGACGACTAGAACGAATAAAACTAAATTAAACATCTCGCCGCCTTTTCTGATTTCGTGGTCCAATTGAATACGATATATGTGCAACATTATATACAGCTTTATAGAGACTTTAGTCAAAGATATAGGGAGTAGGTGGTCTCACTGTTGTTGTCGGTAATGGTGACATGTGAAATGGGTTTGGCCCAAAAGGCGAAGCTATTGGATAATGACACACATGAGAGATGAGCGGAAAACATCTTTCAGAGTTGTTAGCGTCTCATCCACAGTCTTTTTGTCGTTGTCTAAAGCAATATATAGTCACTCCTGTTGGAATGTGACGGCCATTAGTTCTGGAAATCGTGTGCATCATTTCTATTGTTTTATCTAATTTTCCTCTCAGGAGACTCAGAGCTGAATTGACTAACATACGCAGATTAGCTAAAACTCTTTCATGGCTTTAAAACGTTAAAAGACAAATAGATAAAAGCATAATCGCTAGAAAAAAAAGTATAAAAGTTTGACCTTACAACTAGACCAAAAAGTTTTGGTCCCAAATGTTCAACGTCTTCAGAAAACGTAGTTATGCTTATCCACTTAAGTCGAACACGGTAAATATCCAAAATATCAAGAATGTATTTGGGTACTTGGTCTGCAAATATAATCAAACATCGTAGCTTTTAGTCCCCATGTTAGAAAAACCAACATGGAATGGCTTCATTTATCAAGGCTCAGATTCACCTCAGTCTCTTTGCAACACGTCGTCAATGTACAACTGGCTCTTTTCCTTCTGCCATCGGCTTTCCCAACTTCGGTTTTTGGATATCACTACTAGTCGTCATATATGTTAGATTATTATATGTTTACATGAGTCTTTCTCTTTAGTTGTGAGTTAATAATGTCATAGTCTTCTTTATAAAGCTGTTGAGAAGAAGTAGCAGTCAAGTTATTTCCTGGTTTTTAGTTGTTTCTCTTGCTTTGTATAAGGTTATATATAGCCATCGTTTCTTATTGAATAGCATCTTAAGTCTTTGATTTCTATGCTTGGTATCACAGATTACGAAAGGGCAAAACAAAGTGTGAAAAATGAGTTCAAAGAGTGAAAACGAGATATCAAACTCAGACAAGTTTTTGCAGCTATCTATTTCTAGATTTAATGGTCATTATGATTATTGGTGGTCAAGATATTACATTCTGTAAAATTTATCTTCTTCCCTGGGATTGAACAACATGCAGGTTATTGTTGTGACATGGTTTACAAAAACGCCAAGCATTACTTCTTAAGATTATCTGGTTGTTCCATAATCTTCGTTTTTTGGAGAGTTTTTATAACAAATTTTTTATTGTAGTGTTAATGTGAAAACTGAAAAGATTTCCCTTTGGTATCCAACTTCGCCAATCAAATAGTTTCTGGAGCATTGTTGCGACAAAACTTATACTCACACTAACATGAGAAGTCTCCAAGTTTGAAAAAGAAGGTGGAGACTGAATCTTTGAACATGGTATTCCGAGTTTTCAAAGTTTATTCATCAGGTTTCTCAAGGTAACACGAACTGAGTAATTCTTTGGGGACGAGTCAATGCTTTTGGATCAACGCATCACTGTACTTGCCAAAGCCACTGATGGATTCATTAGAAATTCCATCTATTGCAGTATTAGTCATGGGAAGGACACAAATGATATATATATATATATATATATATATATATATATATATATTTTTTTTTT
>OVBI01002463.1:0-20008 GCA_900406495.1 Sisymbrium altissimum | reverse complement strand
AAGATTAGGTGGGAAGGAGGTTGATTCTCGTTCTTTGTGTCTCATTTTCTAGATAATTGTTGTATTTGGTTTTTCTTTTCGCGATCCCCTTGCCTCGGTTCTCTTTAGGTTCCTGTCTGCGTCTTGGGAGTTTTGCAGTTCGCATCTGCTGCTCATCTCCGTCATCTCGGTGATTTCGAGAGTTTTATTTGGTTTTGCAAGTGTTTGGGTGGTCTTTGTTGTTTGTAAAGTTTCTTAATTATATCTTAGTTTGTCTCCGAAGGATATAATCCTGCTGGCTTTGGCTTCCCTTAGAACACTAGGGCTTAGGTTCCCGTAAAACACTCGGGCTGTAACTCCGGTTTATCCGGCTTTATATTCTACTTTTGATCCCTTCATGGGTAATATAAGTATCTTTCAGATGAAAAAAAAAAATGTATTTATAATAATATATATCCACAGATATATATTTTATTGTTATTAAACTTATTATTTTCTTAGTTTAGCACGAACGCCAAAATAGTCAGCAAAACGAGATGCGCATTAGCTGCACTTGCGGTAGTCCAGGATCTCGTTAAAGACAATACAGTATTACCTCTTATCCAATCTTATCCAAGTGGGCACAATGGTAATTACAAATCAATTCAACAAACCTACACGACAAAAACTTTGGAAAAACCAGGGGAGACAGCTTCTGGTTTTGCACTGTAACAAGCGGCTAAAATTTTATCTTATTCTCTTATATATAAATAGACACATCAAATCTCATTTTATTCATCAAACAAGCATAACAAGAAACCACACAAGAAAAGCAAAAGTTTCTCTGATCTTTCAAATCAAGAAAAAAAACAAGAAAGTAAGAAAAAGATGAGTTCAACGAGCAAAGCATGGTTAGTGGCAGCAACCATAGGAGTGGTGGAGGCGTCTAAAGACCAATTAGGATTATGCAGGTGGAACTACCTGATCCGAACGGTGAATCAACGTGTTAGAAACAATATGAGATCCGCTGCTCAAGCCAACAGGTTCTCTTTTTCCTCCACCACCAAACTCGCTACCTCTGGTAAAGATTATGACAAGGCGAAGCAAGCTGAGGAGTCCCTTAGGACGGTCATGTACTTGAGCTGTTGGGGTCCTAATTGATGAAACACAAATCCAAAGATTTTCTTTGTTTTTGCTGTCGATTGAATCCGACAAGATTTTTCAAAGATGAAAGCGGTGCAATCGAAAAGCTTATGGAATCCGAGTTGATGATATGAGTTTGCATGCAACTAAATTTCGGATTCGAATTGTGTAGAATGCAGAAAATGTTACTTGTACAGAATCTCGATGAATATAAATTATATATATCTCGAAAGAGAGAAGCTTCTATATATAATCCATTAGTTTAACACATCAAGCTTTTCCATTGTTTCTTGTAGAACTTGACTATAGGCTATCTTCTTGAATTGGATTACTAAAAGGTTTTCGCATCAAGCTTTGAAAAAAAGGGTAAAAGTTAAAAAGTTTTGCAAAAGTAAAAATTAAAAAGTTAAAAGTTAACTCCGGCAGTGACTATCGAACTATTGGCGTTACAGGAATATTTAGAGTGTAAAAGAGAGAAGTATACTCTCTGTTTTGGCGTTACGGGAACTATTAACACCCATATTGGCGTTACAGGAATATTGGCTTTTGTGTTATGGTATTTATGATAAGTATACCTCTGTTTTGTTTTCTATATATATGTATCATCCCTTCTTATAATCTTGGTTATTATCGTAAGGAGTAATAACTCTCATTCTAAAATCTAAACAATGGTGATTGGCCTATGCTTGTACCTTTGAGCCAAAAATGTGAAGGATTTGGTGATCTATTTTGCCAACAATCAGTTGGCGTATATGAGAAATTTTTCGTCTTTTTTTTTTTAATTTTTTTTTTTGTTATGAATTTATGTAAAGTTTATTCGTTTTACCTTGGGAAACTTTATGAAAAGGTGCCCTTTTGGTTAAACCTTAAAAGGGTGTGTTAAAACTTTAAGGGTTTGTTCTACCAAGAGTTGAATTAATGAGAGAGAAAAAATGTCAGTAACGTTATCTGGCAATTAGGCGGGTTCACTCCATCCATTTTCGAATAGTTAAAGTTTTAAAGTTATACATACATATTAATTTTGTTAATTTTTCAATATAAAATATTATTAATTATATACTTAAACATAATCGTAAATTGAGTAGAATAATAAAAATAATTATAAAACGAAAAAGGTAATAAGCTGAAAATAACAACTAATTAAAAACAAAAAATTGGTTAAAAGAACAAGTATTCGAAAATGAAGGAATTTTTTTCTTGAAACTAGATAAGATATATGGGTAAAACTTAAATATTAATATTAAAATTTATGTTAAATTATTCAAAAATTATTTTTTATAATAAGTAGTAAAAAATCCGAAAACTTATAAAACATCAAATATTTTGAAAAGTAAAACCTCTAATGAAAAAATGTTTTGAAATCTAATTTTAAATATTATACCATATGAAAATAAAATATAATTTATGAATAATAGACTTTCTTAATGAACCATTTAAAAAAATGTAGATGTCTATATTTTATAATTAAACAAATATTTACTTTAAAAAATAAATCTTTTAATTTTTTTTATTGAAGTATATTCTCCCAAAATTGTTATTATAATTCCTTTTTATGATTAGAGTATTTGTAATCCTTTTTGTTTAAACTATTTTTAAAAGGAAAATTACTATTAGAAAAAAAACAATCCTTTTTTTAAAGATTAATCTAGGAAATTAACTGTTTATAATCTGTAAAAAATAATAAATACTTTTTAGGATTAATATTTCCTTTCTTTGATATATATATATATATATAGAACAAAATCCTAAAATATATAAAACATTTAGTAAAATAAATTAAAATATATACATTCTCATTAACTAGGAGAATTCATCTCTATAAACTTAAGATTTTTTTTAAAAAGTTTTTGCTTTCTACTTTAAAAAAAGATGGATTATCTTATGATGATAATGATATTTTTATTTAACTGATCTACTCTTAAATAATTGACTGGATTCTTTGTTTTTATGATGATATTTTTTTCCTGAAAAAGATTATACTTATTTAAATTAGAAGTAAAAATAGAAAATTAACATGTATATATTAAAATAAAATATTAAAAAATAAGTGTGACTTATTTAACGTTATAGATACATAAATGCGACGAATATGCGATTCACTATTAAATAAAGACGTATTTAATTTTAAACAAACTCTTGTCTTTAACATGATATTAAACAAACATTAATATCTCTTAACATAATATTAAAAACAGTAAAAGAATGAGAAAAGATATTTAGTACTCTTTTAGAGTATGAAAAATTATGAGAGAGTAGATATTTTATATAGAGGTTATTGTTTCTAATTTTTTGGGGTTTATAATTTCTAAAAAAAAAAGAAAAATTACCTTAATCCTTTTTGGTGTATGATTGATTTTTTATATGTTTTTTTTTGTTTTATGATTTTATTTTTAGCTATTTTTAAATGAAATAAATTTTTAAATATTTAATTTATAACTTTTTTTTGTTAATCATTTTTAAGATTTTAACAAAAATATCTTAAATCTAAACTGGCACTTGCCACAATCTTATTAATTACTAACTTTGAGAAATCATGATTTATATAATAAAATTTATCTTTTTCAAACTTATAGTTACATATAATCCTGCGCTTTTGCGGGGATCAGTACACTATTAATACAGTTTTGCTATAACTATTTTGTTGAACCTTGGTTCATTTGAGTTCGGTTCATTCTGTTACTAATGGGCTATTTTGTGTAATTCAATTGGGCCTCCTTTTAACTTAATAAAATTTTTTAGCGAATATACAAAAACCTGATTAATTAAAAACCTAGAAAATAGAAGAAAGTCAAGAAACTGTCGTCATTTTCGCGAGTAGCCGAAAAGACAATGAAAACACAGACACATCTCTTGGTCTTGGAGGTGTTGTTGTCGGAGATTCTAGCGAGATTACCCTTGAGAAGCATCTCGAGATTCAAAGCAGTGTCCAAGACATGGAAATCGACAATCGAATCTGCGTATTTCCGCCGTCTCTTTCTGTCAGTGCACCGAAACTCCTCTTCATCGTGGTCGCTGCTGCAGGGAGCAAAAGAACTCATAGGGTTCCATGGATGCGAGACATGGGATCTTCCAAAGTCTCCAGCTTCTCTCATCCCACCTTCTTTTAAACGCTATCATCTCGGCGACTGCAACTTTGCGGATTGTTCCAGTGGATTGGTTTTGCTTACAGATGGCGCTGATAAAGCTTATTGCTACGTGGGCAATCCAGTTTTACAACAATGGGTCAAGATCCCTCCACCTCCTAGTGATTCCACTGTGTTTGGTTTGGTAACTCGCTTGGACGAGGATGGTGTTGTTTCGAGCTTTAAAGTGGTTAGGATAGCTAAAATAGAAGTGACGAATAACTATCTCTCGAGTAGCTTGAGTGTGTTTCTTTATTCCTCTGAGACAGGTATATGGACTTCCAAGGTCATTCACTGTCCTCATCAAATCACCAACATGTTTCATATCAACCTCAATGGTACCATTTACTTTGGCTGTGTGAGTGTACCTGGAGTACTCGTAGCTCATGATTTCTACTCTGAATCCGATCAATTTCGGGCTGTGCAACTACCGGACTATCCCGGTGACAACAACGGGGGCTTCAGAAGAACCTTGACTACATCCGGAGGCTTTATCATGTATGTTAGAGCATTGGCTCATAAGGAAGAAAACGTTTTGAAGATTTGGAGGTTGAACAATGATGATGAATCTTGGCAACTTTTGTGGGAAATCAGCCTCTCGATTATCGGTAAACACGCACCCTTGGGAATGCATCCATTTGATAATGGTACTGTCTATCTATGGAGTCAACAGGATCATCATTTGGTATCATGTAACTTGCGGACACAGAACTGTACAATCCTCAGGGATGCAGATAACGATGGTCATCAAGATTGTTTCATTGACCAGCTTGTTTGTGACAAGTGTGTGGATGAGTTATGGGATCCAAGATCAGCATCAGAATTAGACTTGTACTTTAAAGTTTCAATCTGGTTCTTACCATTCGTGCTCCCACGATGGATGGAATCGGTGCCGCGTCCTCCCCAAGTTGAGATGATAGATACAAGTTCTCTACTTTCTCACGCTGCTTCGACGCACGCGATAATGATGAGGAATATGCACAACGAGCGTTATAATTGGATGCAGTGATAACAATATGGATATCTTCTCCTTGCGTCAGTGTTTAAGATATTTAGGGTGAGTATAAGCTGTTTTAGGGATTTTCGTGATCACCAAGTCTTGCCAGCCTTTGTGATTGTCATGGGAGATAGAAGAATAGAAGGTGGAATTTTTATTACCAAGCACAAACAAATGTGTCTCTGACTTTCTGTTATCGTAAGAAGCAACAATATTGTGTACTTGCAGGTAATCCGAGTTTGTTAAAAGATCTTGTTGAATCGGAAAAACCAATTGGCAGTGTGCTTTTGTCTTATTTGATGTCGTTTGATTTTCTTATGGTTTTATCATGTTTCGAACTAAGTTTTATTTTTACAGATGGCTCTATTTTTCAGTAATAAAGTAATATCAGAGCTTACGAGTTAGAAATAGAAACTATATACATTTGTAAGAGATTATCAATTTAATCAAGTTCTCCCTTGGGATCGTCCTTTAAGGCGACCTGAGACTCTCTCTTCAATTATCAACTCTCCCTTTAAACACTCGCTACTGATGAGTTGGCGCTCGTCAATCCAAGTGTTCACTAACCCTTCTTAGAAAGGACGACCTCCACGTCCTAATCTATTCATTTCAAACTTATAGTCTTCATTCGAACCCAACAAAAGTTTAACCTCTCAAACATTCCAAATATCTGCTCGACTTGTACTAATCATACAACAACACAGACTATATGGAATCATAAGTGGTCGATCTTTGCAAACTGATCTCAAAGGGTATGAGGTTGACGTTTTTGGGTCTATTCTTCTTCTCAGTGGAGTTAACCAAATGATCGAACCGAAAGAAAGTCAGGCTAAATTGGGAGAATCAATCTCAGAGCTAAATGAAAACGAAAGAGAAGATGTTCATGCAGAGTACTCGTCTGAGTTAGGACTTAGGTGACTATGGTGTCCATTGATTTGTCTGTTCTTAACACTCTTTTTTCTAATTCTCTTGTTTCATAATCTCGAAACTGTTCTTAAGAGTTTGTTATTATACAATGAGAAATGACAAACTCTTCTTGTCTGAAAATTGAATAAAGAAAAAGTTTCTGATCTTTGGTAGGAATTATTTACTGGCTTGGTGGCGGCGCTGAGATTTAGCAAGACTGATCCAAGTAGCAATTCCAGGGGCTAAGATGACCCATCTGAACACATCATACTTGAAACCGCTTAACGCTTGTGGGCTGGCACCATATTTTTGAACCTCTGTATGTATCTCTGGAGCCTGCAGTTTTTAGTAATTACCAAAAATAAATCACAGTTTAAAAGCTTTGTGGCCTCTGTGTATTATGATCATATATTACCATAACATCAACATTTGTACCAATCTGATCAAAATAGTTCTTCAACTCAGCCTCTCTGTTATGCTTGATGGTATACCATCAATGAAGATCTTCTTTGTTTACCTGCTGCCACCATTACTATAACCGTATTTGTTCGCCCGCTGCCACCATTACCACCATGCAGGCCACAATGGCTAGGTGACATACAGAGCATTGGATTGGTATGTCGTTTTAACACTTGCTGATCATCTCGTGAAGATCTTTCTTCGCCTCAACCTGCAACCAAAGATGGGCGGATTCTTCACATTTTTTTTATGGATGTAAGACTTACGTTGCCGGTTTAGCACCAAAGCAATAACATGTTTAAAAAAAATATAACAACAAAAGCAGATTCCGTAGCTAACCACATACGCCAATAAAGAAACATGGAATTTCAAAAATACTCACCACAATATCCCTAGCCTTTGATGCAAGTACTAACGAAATATAAAATTAGAGATAAAATACAGAGGCAAAGAAGATGAGTTCCGATTTTTTCAACATGACAATAAGGGGAAATATAAATCCCTGCAAACACCAGTGGAAAAAATACGTGAATGTCAAACAACAATAGCCTTCGAAACAAATTTGAAGCAATAAACGTAAAAGTAAGGGGAGACTCACCTTTCCAATCAATGCTGGACCAATGAAGAAGAATCATTAAAATAACTTACTCGGAAGAAAGAATTCAGGTATTTAACCTGTGAGCATTTCTACCTTTGTATTGCAAAGAACTTGATAAAAGAGTAGTCAATCAAGAGAACCAAATTTGTTTAACTTAAAGATTTGAACTTTAATAATATCACAATTAAGTGAGGCAGGTCAGAATCTATAATTTAATGTAGGTGAGGAGACGAATTGTAATTTGTAAGTTAGTTATGGTAGAATATCAAAGTCAAGGATAAAGAGACGTTAAACACTCGCTTACCTCAATATCTACTGACCCTCACCGAAAGACCTTTTGCATTCAGCTCCGCTTCTGATTTTGGGAGAAGATGCTTCTCAGATTGGAGTGATGGAGTAAAAAACAGGAATTCAATACATGGCTTACAGTCAGATCACAAAACCCTGTGAAGTGATTAGAAGGAGATGAATAAACGCTATATTTTACCAGCGATTTTTTCTTCAGCAATGTCGTAGATTATGGAATTGAAAATCATGTTTAGAACAAAGTGGAAATAATGAAATTGAATCAATATAATTTAGTAAATATATGGGTGCTAAAGATGAGAGATCAATAACAAATGAAAGATGAGAAGGGTTAAGATATTGTGGCTGGATTGAACTAAAACACTTCGTATGGGAAAGAGAGTGAATAAAATATCCACGTCATCACAGATTTTTTGAGTTTTATATTTGGAAACCATTTTATTTGACAAATAGAGACGATGTTAAATTCAACACGTGGCGTTTTTTTTTGGCGTATTTACTGTGCTGACGTGGATATTTTATATAGTAGAAAATTGGCTAATTATATAGTAGGTTTCTTTTTGTATATATGAAAAAAAACCAATTGAGTTGTGGGCGGCACTAGTGGTTCAAACTACAAAACTAGTTGCGGGAACGCTGAAACCGTGGCAATCCATGAGATGCGAAAACCCATATTTGCCCCTTATCCAACTTGTCCTTAACAATCAAACGAGTACTCTCAGCTGTGCGAAACGGTCATTTCCAAGATAATCAACACCTAAACCAGGAGAAACCGAGAAAACCAGTAGCTTAACGCATCTGGTTTTTTTTTCTCTTTCACTTGAGCTTTTAGCGGCAGTTTTGTCTGTTTTCTGTACTTTTATAAATAACCACTCGACCCCGCATTATCTTTCATCTGCAAAATTCACAAACTTCATAGCTAAATCCAAGTATCAAAACAAAGCATACAAACGAAAAAAAAAAGAGTTGTTCATCGAAATGAATGCTACGAGAAAGACATGGACGGTGGCAGCAAGTATCGGAGTCGTGGAGACACTAAAAGACCAACTAGGCGTTTGCCGGTGGAACTACGTTCTCCGTTCAATGAATCAACATCTCCGTAATAACGTCAGATCCATTTCTCAGACCAAAAGTCTTTCTTCCTCATCAGCTGCCGCCTCTGCCTCTATAGTCTCCTCTGGTAATGCGAAGCAGGCTGAGGAATCGCTACGGACGGTCATGTACTTGAGTTGTTGGGGTCCAAGTTGATTCAGAGGTTTCAAGATATCCATTCAATGGATTTGCTCAATATATTATGTAGATAGTTGGTACCTTTATCATCTTACTTCTAGGTAACGTAACAATTTTGTTAAGCCGGCTAATTTATTCAATTTGACTAGACTTAAATCGGTTACGGAGCTGATTCATTGTTAGTTTGTTACTCTACTTACTGCAACTAATCAAAACTATGACTAGAGATTTCCTCCTAATCATCACACAAAAGAACATGTGGTTTATGATATATCAGTTGATGAATTTCATGCTTTTGATATAAAGACTCGATAAAGCTAAGGACAAGATTGAGATCATATGGACAAAAATTTACACGTTGGCTGTGGTAGACTTTTTGATCCCACTTTACATGACACATTGTCTTACTTTTAATAAAGAGTGTTTTCATCAGCTAAATTGGTTGAAACAGAGTGCTCTGTTTTCATTTTAGTGATCATTAGTTTGGGGACAAGCTTCAGAGAGCTTGTCCATAAATCCACCTTATGAACATTAAGTGATAAGGTCATCAACCCAAGTTAAAACCAAAACCTTATACCCGAGGTTAAGGAAGCTCCAATTACAAGTTTTAAGGCCATAAGATTAAGAGAAAGGTTTAATCTAGTTGTAGAAGCCGTCGCGAACACACTGGAACTCAGAGAGAGCATTTCAACCTTAATATTAGCTTGCATAATCGGATATTCGTTTGACACATCAAGCTTGTCCACTGTTTCCTATTGAACTTGACTATATGCTCTTCTTGAATTGGATTACTAAGAGGTTTTCGCATCAAGCCGCTTTAAATTCGGAAACAGCATGGATAATGTTTGGAGACATTAGTCACACACTGAAATAACTTAACAGTATCATCAAAACATTAGGCATCAGTGGATATTAATTCTAGGCTATTGGTTTATTCACGGCATGAGGCACTGATACTGAATTATAACACGAAGGAAATATAAAAAAAAACCTTTGAAAAAGGAAAAAAGAGAAGTTAAAAGTTAACTCCGGTGATGACTATCGATTAAAAGAATATTTAGAGAGTTCACGTTACTATTGGCGTTTGTTTTATGGTATTTTTATGAGAATTATAGCTTCCGTTTTGTTTTCTCATTATTCCAGCTTCTTCAATTATATATTTTTGTAGTCAACTGTTTCATTCATTTCTTCATAAAAGGTAACATTACATGATCAATTTGCCAGCTTGTTTTGCACTTTTGCGAATTCATCCGCAACACTGTTGGCATTCCTGTCAAAACAAAGCCCACATGTGAGACGGACAGTGATATCAAGCCCAAGAAGCAAGAAACAGACAGGCCCAAGAAGCAAAAAACAGACAGGCCCAAGAAGTAAGAAGCAACTTGTGTTCAACGGTTGTCTGCAGCATCTCGAGACAAAGGAAAAGAGAAAGTGCTGACGCCATGTACGAACACAGAGAGTAATGGTGTTAGGTTGCAAAACAGATATACGGTTCTGATTCAAGGAGAAAGCTCTGGAACTGCCAGCTCAGCTTAGTTTAGGGTTTTCAGTTTATCTATATAAAGGAATGTAAGCTATTGTACCCACCAAGAAAGAGGAATCAATAAAATCAAGTTTTATTAAAAGACTTTTGTTCTCTTTCGGTTTACATGGTATCAGAGCCATAGAAGAAAGATCTTTGGAAGTCTACTCTCCTCCTTCTGTTAACATAGTTAACTCTGTCACCATCAAGCTCAATGAGCAAAACTATATCCTGTGGAAAAGACAGTTCGAAGCTTTCCTCAACGGACAACGTCTGCTGGGGTTTGTAACAGGGTCTATTCCTCAACCGTCTGCTACTCTCAACGCTCCAAGTATCACAGGGTCGTCCACACCCATTCCTAATCCCGACCATAGCCTCTGGTTTCAAACTGACCAAGTTATTCAATCATGGCTTCTTGGCTCTTTTACAGAGGAAATCCAGAGGATGGTCCTTCACTGTGCTTCGTCTCATCAGATCTGGTTGGCTCTTGCAAACCACTTCAACAGGCCTACCCCCAATCGTCTGTTTGAGTTGCAGCGCAAAATCCAGACAATCTCGAAGCTTGACAAGTCAATGACGGATTATCTCAGTGAAATCAAGAGGATTAGTGACCAACTGACCTCCATTGGTCACCCTCTAAATGAGAGAATGAAGATATTTTCTGCTCTTCATGGTCTGGGCCAAGAATACGAACCCATAAAGACCAGCATTGAAGGGCAAATGGACCTCTATCCATCTCCATCTCTCGATGATATCTTACCGAAACTTATCAGTTTCGATGACAGGCTTCAGAGTTACAGTAGCTCAACGGAGGTCACGCCTCACTTAGCCTTCACTACAACGCGAACTGCAAGTCCAAACAGGTGGTACAGCAATCGTGGCAGAGGTCAGAACAACAGAAGGGGCAGAGGAGGCCGAAGTCAAAGTTCCTTCTCCACCCGTGGTCGTGGGTTTCACCAACAGTTCTCTGCTTCAAGTTCTTCTGCATAATCTGAGTCTGACAGTCGTCCTTCGTGCCAGATATGTGGAAGGTATGGACACAGTGCACTCCAATGCTGGCATAGGTTCAATAACAGCTATCAAGATGAAGATCTTCATGTCGCTATGGCAGCTATGAGGGTCAACGTTGGTTCAGAACACAACGGCACTGAGTGGTTTGCAGACTCTGCTGCAACCTCTCACATCACCAACTCTCCACGTCATCTCACCCAGGCTCATTCATATCGGGGGAGCGATTCCGTGATAGTAAGAGATGGTAATTTTTTACCAATTACTCATGTTGGGTCAGCCGAGCTTCCTTCTACATCAGGTAAACTTCCTCTTAATGATGTGTTGGTGTGTCCTGCTATCGCGAAGTCATTGGTGTCTGTATCTAAGCTCACTTCTGATTATCCATGTTCATTTAAGTTTGACTCACGATCTGTGCGTGTAAAGGACAAAGCCACAAAGCAGATCCTGAGTCAAGGCAGCACCCGTGATGGTTTGTATGCTCTTGAAGTTCCGAGGGTTCAAACATTCTATACTAAGCGTCAGTAGCTGCTAGCGACGAGGTTTGGCATCGAAGATTGGGGCACCCTCATGCTCAAGTTCTGCAGTTCCTACATCAAAATAAGAGAATTCTCATCAATAAACACTCCCAGCATCTGTGTGAGCCATGTCAGCTTGGGAAGAGTAGTCGTTTGTCTTTTGGTGTTTCTAGCTTTGTAGCATCTAGACCCCTAGAGAGAATTCATTGTGATCTCTGGGGTCCATCACCAATCATCTCTAATCAAGGGTTCAAGTATTATGTTATCTTTATTGACAACTACTCTAGATACTGTTGGTTTTATCCCCTCAAGGCCAAATCAGACTTCTTTTCGGTATTTGTTATGTTCCAACGTCGTGTTGAAAATCAATTTGCTTCCAGAATAAGCATCTTTAAATGCGATGGGGGAGGAGAGTTTGTAAACACAAAGTTTCTCAAGCATCTAAGTGATGCTGGCATTAGACAATATATCTCTTGCCCATACACACCGCAACAGAACGGTCTGGCTGAGAGAAAGCACATACACATTACTGAGTTGGGTCTCTCGATGATGTTCCAAGCAAAGCTTCCTCAAAAATATTGGGTCGAAGCATATTTCACAGCAAGTTTCCTTGCTAATCTGTTGCCCTCCTCTGTGTTAGATGATAAACGCAGCCCTTTTGAAGTTCTTTTGCAAAAGAAGCCTGATTACTCAGCTCTTCGTGTGTTTGGGTGCACGTGTTATCCGACGCTAAGAGACTATGCAGCAAACAAGTTTGATCCAAGATCGCTGCGCTGTGTTTTTCTTGGGTATAATGAGAAATACCATGGGTATCGATGTTTGTATCCCCCCACAGGTCACGTGTTCATTAGTCGACATGTTCTGTTCGAGGAAAAGAGCTTTCCATTTGCAGATATCTACTGTTCTTTTCAGCAGGTTCCTCACACAGCGTCTGTTAGAGCTTGGCAACTCAGCTTCATGCCTCCTCCACGATCTTCTGCATCAGTCGCCTCTGAAAGTTCTGAATCACCTTGTACTCTTCCCGTCGAGGCTCTTCTGATGATGCCAATTTTCGTTCCTCCAGGTCTGAGTCAATCATCAGCTCTAGCTCTACCTCAAGGTCCTCTTTTACTGTCAAGCAGTGGATCGTCAGTCAAAACTGACGAGTTGGTAGTGTCTCAGCCTAGCCTCGTGTCTGATATCAATGCTCCAGTAGCGGTACAGTCCACTCGTGAACATCAGATGGTCACAAGGTCACAGGTTGGAATAAGGAAGCCAAACCCGAAGTATGCACTTCTCCACTATCGAAAGCCTTATCCAGAATCTATGACCGTCTCTGAAGCTCTCCAAGATGCAAGATGGAAGGGTGAAATGGGTGAAGAGATAACGAATTGCAAGGCTGCTATAACGTGGTCTCTGACGCCTAGAACAAAAAAAATGCACGTTCTTGGAAACAAGTGGGTGTTCCGTACTAAGCTGAAGGCAGATGGAAGCCTAGATAAACTTCGGGCCAGACTGGTTGCTCAGGGTAATCATCAAGAGGAAGGAATTGATTATTTGGAGACCTATAGTCCAGTGGTTCGGTCAGCAACTGTTCGCATTGTTCTGCATCTGGCAACGATCATGAGATGGGAAATAAAACAAATGGACGTGAGTAATGCATTTTTACATGGTGATTTAAATGAAACCGTGTACATGAAATAGCCATCGGGTTTTGTCGACGAGACAAAGCCAGATCATGTCTGTCTGCTTCACAAGTCAATATACGGATTAAAACAGTCTCCACGGGCATGGTTTGACAAGTTCAGCAATTTTTTGTTTGAGTTTGGTTTTGTCTGCAGGTTGAAGGATCCGTCTTTGTTTGTGTATGCTCAGGGTGGGGCTCTAATTGTCCTCCTTCTCTACGTTGATGACATGGCAATAACCGGAAATGATTCACCAGCAATGGGCAAGCTTCTCACTGAATTGAATCAGAAGTTCAGAATGAAAGATCTGGGAAAACTGCATTACTTTCTGGGTATTCAGGTTCACTCTCATCAACAGGGTACGTTTATGACTCAAGAACAGTATGCTTTGGACTTATTGAATGTTGCAGGAATGTCAGATTGTCAACCAATGGCAATTCCTCTCCCTCTGAATCTCAAGAAAGTCCCAGACCAAAACGTCTTATTCAATAATCCAACATTTTTCGGACGTTTGGAAGGAAAGTTGCAGTATCTGACTCTGACTCGTCCAGACATTCAGTATTCAGTCAATTATGTATGTCAGAAGATGCATGCTCCGTCAATGGCCGACTTTGCAAATTTGAAACGAATATTGCGATATGTCAAAGGTAGAATTTCAATGGGAATTTCGTTCATGGCCGACACTGACTGCACTTTACGAGCCTACATCGATAGCGATTGGGCAGGGTGTGTCACTACTCGAAGATCAACTGGTGGCTTCTGTACTTTTCTGGGGCAGAACCTGATATCATGATCTTCAAAGAAACAGCCAACTGTGTCTAAGAGCTCTACGGAAGCAGAATATAGGGCGTTGTCTGAAACAGCATCGGAGTTATCTTGGGTCACGTCTGTGCTGCGAGAACTGGGAATCGATCTTCCTGTTACACCTGAACTCTTCGGTGATAATCTGTCCTCCATATACTTGACCGCCAATCCTGCATTTCACAAGCGTACTAAACACTTTGAGACGGACTATCACTATGTGCGTGAAAGAGGGGCATTAGGATCGCTTGTGGTGAAGCACATTCCCTCCAAGCTTCAGATTGCAGATATATTTACTAAATCCCTGCCGTGTGACTTGTTCTGCAATCTCAGGTTCAAACTTGGCGTCGATACTCCCCCAAGTTTGAGAGGGGGTGTCAAAACAAAGCCCACATCTGAGACGGACAGTGATATCAAGCCCAAGAAGCAAGAAACAGACAGGCCCAAGAAGCAAGAAGCAACTTGTGTTCAACGGTCGTCTGCAGCATCTCGAGACAAAGGAAAAGAGAAAGTGCTGACGCCATGTACGAACACAGAGAGTAATGGTGTTAGGTTGCAAAACAGATATGCGGTTCTGATTCAAGGAGAAAGCTCTAGAACTGCCAGCTCAGCTTAGCTTAGGGTTTTCAGTTTATCTATATAAAGGAATGTAAGCTATTGTAGCCACCAAGGAAGAGGAATCAATAAAATCAAGTTTTATTAAAAAAATTTTGTTCTCTTTCGGTTTACAATTCCAAGTAAGAATTTTGTTACCTTGAAGAATGCTATGCCAAGCATAACTTTCCCCCCATTTCTGCCTGGCTTCCAAAGGCATTGTTTTAGAAAAGTATTTAGCTTTGTTCACTCTGGCTAGTAAAGAACTTGGGTTTTGTAAAGTCTCTAGCTTTGTTTTGCCAAGAGGCTATGTTTAAGTCTTTGGGGTCCCGGATTCCTGGTACTTTGGCTCGATCTATATATGATGACCACCAGAATGTCTTGTGCTGCTTAAAATCTGATTAAGAACTTTCATAGGAAGGAGAAAACAAGACAAAGCATAAGTTGGCAATACCGTGAACACTGACTTGATTAGAACTTCTTTACCAGCAGAAGAGAGTAATTGAATGTACCAATTTTCCATTTTATTTAAGAGCCATTGAGTAAGGTAGGCAAATGTATCAGTTATGTTCTTACCTATTGTTCTGTAAGCCTTAAGTACCTTCAAACATCATCAACTTAAGATATGTTCATGGTTTAAAGGATATAGATTTTTAGAGCTGGCAAAATTCCTTTTGCAAAGGTGATTGCGGATTTTGAAAATTAACTGGTTGCCCAGCTGCTACTTCGTAATAATGCAAGACTTGAAGAAGAGTATGACATTAATCAATCTGAGCTTTACAGAAGATAACTGAATCACCAGCAAATAACATATAAGAGATAGATGTACTTCCCCTATTTACTTTGAAACCAGTTAATTAGTCTACCATGTTGAGTAGATTGATGGAGTAAACGGTTTAACCGTTCAATGCATAACAAATAAAGATATGGGGAGAAGGGAACACCTTGGCGAATACGGTGTTGGAGATGAACACCCATTAATTAACACTCAAAATAGGTGACAGTTGTGATGTATCTCATACCCCAACTGCACCACCTGTCAGCAAAACCCATCCTCTTCATGATTTTACTAATATACCGTCACTCAACACTATCAAAAGCTTTAATTGTATATGTATCATTACTTCTCATAATCTTGCTCATCGGCTCATCGCAAAGACTAATAACTTGCATTGTAGAATCTAGACAATGGTGATTGGTCTATGCTTATGCCTCTGAGACAAAATGTGAAGGATTTGATGATCTAGGAATTTTTTCTTGTATCCCTAAATTTTATCATATGGTGCCATTTTGGTTAAAACTTAAAAAGTGTGTTGAAGTTGATAAGTAACTCTATAAAGAATTAAATTAATGAAAAAATAAACAGATGTTGGTACTTTCACTGTCCAATATTTTTCTTAGAATTTGTTTTTAAAAAAAAAAGAAAAAAGAAACTAGTTGAGTTGTGGGGGGGCACTCGTGATCCAGACTCCAAAACGGCAAAACCAGTAGCGGGAACGCTGAAACCGTGGCAATCCATGATACGGGAAAACCCAATTTTACCCCTTATCCAATTTGTTCTTAACAATCAAAACAACGAGTACTCTCAGCTGGGCAAAGAGGTCATTTTCCAAGATAATCGACACGTAAACCGGCAGAAACCGAGAAAACCAGCTGCTTAACGCATGTGGTTTTTATTTTCCTACTTCAGCCGTTTTAGCGACAGTTTTGTCTGTTTTCTGTACTTGTATAAAGAACCACTTGATCCCCCATTATCTTTCATCTGCAAAATTCACAAACTTCATAGCTAAATCCAAACATCAAACTAAGCATCCTCTTGAATTGTTCTCAGTCGATTTAAATATGAATTCTACGAGAAAGGCATGGACAGTGGCTGCGAGTATCGGAGTCGTGGAGACACTAAAAGACCAACTAGGCGTTTGCCGGTGGAACTACGTTCTCCGTTCGATGAATCAACATCTCCGTAATAACGTCAGATCCATTTCTCAGTCCAAAAGTCTTTCTTCCTCATCGTCTGCCTCTACCGTCTCCTCTGGTAACGCGAAGCAGGCTGAGGAATCGCTACGGACGGTCATGTACTTGAGTTGTTGGGGTCCAAGTTGATTCAGAGGTTTCAAGATATCCATTCAATGAATTTGCTCAACATAATCCAAATCTGGAAAGTTGATTCGTCTCCATGAATTAGCATATGGTTAATTTATTATGTAGATACTTGGTACCATTATCATCTTACTTGTACGTAACATAACAATTTTGTTAAAGCCTTAAATCAATTTGATTTGACATAAATCATTTACGGAACTGATTCATTATTACCGTACTTACTGCAACTAATCAAAACTATGACTAGCTAAAACGTCCTCCTCGGAATCATCACACAAAAGAACATGTTATTCATGATATATATATATATATCAGTTGATGACTTTCATGCTTTTGATCCAAAGAGTCGATAATGCTGAAGACAAGATTGAAATCATAGGGCCAAATCCTCTTGCTTTTAATAAAGAGTATTTTCATCAGCTAAATTGGTTAATGAAACAGACTACTCTGTTTCAGTTTAGTGATCCCGAGTTTCCAAGACAAGCTTGTAAACATACTAACTGAATAAGAATGGTATGACTAACGAAGGTTACAACAACACAAAAGTTATTGCAGGATTTCACTTGTTTACGCCTCAGAGATGCTCCTCTCAGCAAAGATCAAGGTATCCTTATTTTCCTGATAGGTCAAGGAGATCAGAACACCACCTCAGATATTGTTTATCCCATTTTCTTCACTTGGAACTACTTCTAATTAGCTGAAGATTGGATCCTCAGAAGTTTTTTTGGATTGTATCTGCGAATTTCCGCTTTTGTCGTGATCGTGTCCAGGCCTGGGATTTTGGATCCCCCTTTCCGTTCGAGTCGAATTATTCAGATTTTCGCATCTTTTGGGTTTAGAGACAAAAAATTGTTTGTTTTCTTTTTTTAAGTTTTTTTTTTATCAGGTTTGGGTAAGTTTATTTCAAGTTCAGATCAGATTTTGGGTTCTAGATCGAGTCCAATTTTGGATTCGAGTTCGGATCGATTTATTTTGGATTCAGATATTTTAATTTTCAAAATGATAATAAAATGTAATAAGAACTTCAAAAAGCTCAAAATTTAAACATAAAAAACTAATAAAACATACAAAACCGAACCATCATATTATATTAATTGTTGATAGAATTTCGGATTTAGGTTGGATTCGGATCGGTTTATTCGAATTTTAATTTTTATATTTAAGTAGGAATTCGGGTTCGAATTTCGGATTCGGATAAAAGTCCTACGTCTAAGTGTCTTTTTTTTTTTTACATTATTTTAATTTTTTTTTTCTTTTACACGTATCTCGAGGTATCGTATTTAATATTTAAAAGTTTTTCATATTCGAAAGTAGATAAAATGATAGGTGGATAAATATTAAAAATTAATATTAAATTTTCTATTAAATTATTTAAAAACATTTTATTATAATATATATTTAGTAAGTTCGAAAAACTATCGACAAGAAATTAAATAATTTTTTTAATTGAAATCTAGAGTAAGGATCTCCGTAATAAGTGGACAAAAAAATATTTATAATCAACAATTGAAAATCTACATAATTAAAACTTATATATTTTTATTTAATATTAAATTTTGGGTTAAATTATCCAAAATTATATTTTATATTTCGGAATCGAGAAACCGGGTAAACCCATAAAAATTAAAGATAATTTTAAATTGATGTAGATTACTTAAAAATTATAAAATAATCTCTTTAAATATTTTTTTCTATATTTTAATAAATTTTTAAAATTACATATCATTTTTATTTTATGATTAGTAACTATTCTATAATTATATTTTATTTTCAAAATAATTTCGTTTTCCCTTTTTCTTTTTCATTTTAATAAAAACTAATTTTTTTAATTTTTAATAAAAATAACTCTTTTTCTTTTTTTATTTATTTATTCTTAATTAGAAAAGTTAAATTTATTACTTTTTCTTTTGTTTAATTAGAAAAAGTAAATATAAATGTGTCAATATTAATTTGTTAAAATTATAAATTATTTTTATTTTATGATTAGTAATGACTGTATAATTTTATTTTATTTTCAAAATAATTTGGTTTTTTCTTTTTCTTTTTTTCTTTTTAATAAAAATCGAATTATTATTTTTTCCTTTCTAACATAATAACTAATTCATTTTTTATTTTTTTTTATTTTTTTTTGTTTAATTAGAAAAAATAATTTTTTTTGTTTAGTTAGAAAAAAATAAATATACACGTGTCAAAATCTAATCCTATACCTATTATAATTTTATCAATTACTAGGTGAGAACCCGCGCAACGCGCGAGATTATCATTTTAGTTTTTTGTAATTTTTTGATAAATATTTTTAAAACTTCATTAATTATTTTTCAATCTTTATTGGTTGTTCGTACTTATTTATATTTCTATCTTTAAAAGTTTATTTAGTTTATTTTTTCCTTATCTTCTATCTTATCTCATTTTTAATAATATTTTTAATACTAATCTTAACATTATAATAATTTTTAAAATATAAATATTGATTTATAATCTTGAATTTATTTTGTTATACTTATATTTTATCACTTTTTTAATATTTTTTAAAATTTTTATATTAGATTATGTTATGTTTCTTTACTATTTTTCTTTAAATATTCTTCATTTTAATTTTGATAATTAGTTATATATTCAATTATTTACTGATTATATTGTTTTGTTTTATAGTTTTAAAATTCTATTTTTTCGTATATATAATGTATATATTTGATTATTTATTGATTACATCTTATATTTTATAATTCTATTGAGTTATTTTTGTTAATTATATTAAACCAATAAAAATATAAAAATATTTATTTAAATATTAATATATATATTATATATATTCTTGATATTTTTATTTAAGTTTAGGTTTTTTATTTTTTTATTTCTTTTATTTTTATGTTTTTATGATTTTAAATAGTTAAATATAAATTGAATAGATAATTATAAATATATATATTAATATGTGTTATCTAAAGGTGCTGCCACTTGTCAAGCAATGCGCATGATTATAATTTTATATTTTTGTTTTATTTTTTTAAAAATGATAAATATTTTAAAAATTTATTTAATATTTTTTTAATCTTTTTTGATTGTTATTAGTTACTTT
>OVBI01002462.1:0-20008 GCA_900406495.1 Sisymbrium altissimum | reverse complement strand
TTAACAAAGAAGGTTTAGTTTGTTTTGCTGATGCAGGTTATCTCTCTGATCTACATAATGTTAGATCGCAGACCGGCTATGTGTTTACACATGGTGGCACAGCAATCTCTTAGCGATCTATGAAACAAACAATCGCGGCCACTTCGTCCAATAACACAGAGATATTGGCAATTCATGAGGCCAGTCGCGATTGTGTTTGCTTAAGGTCAATGACCCAACATATCCGATCAGATTGTGGCATGGTTGAAGACAAGGAACCAACCATTATGTACGAAGACAATGCGGCCTCCATTGCACAGCTCAAGGACAGCTACATCAAAGGCGACCGAACGAAGCACATTCTCCCAAAGTTCTTCTTCACGCATAAACTATAAAAGGACGGTCAAGTTCAAGTTCTGCAAGTCGGCCAAGTGAAAATTCAGCCGATCTATTCACTAAGGCATTACCGACTTTGACACTCAAGAAACTCATACATCAGATTGGAATGCGAAGACTTGGAGATCTTCAGTGCTGCTCAAATCAGGGGGAGTAATACGTGTTGTACTCTTTTTCCTTCAGCATGGTTTTGTCCCACTGGGTTTTCCTGGTAAGGTTTTAATGAGGCAACATCCCCAAGCATATTACAAAGATCCTTAGCATCTGGCTCGGTTATGTCATCCAAAGGGGAGTGTTATAAATCGATTAGTGATGGACTCCATAACCGGCCCAATATAACCAAGCCTAAGTCGGTCCATACTTAGAGTTTTCCTATTCCTTGTTGTCCAAGGTTTTGCTTTTCTTGTTTATGTAATATTTCATTTTCTCCCTTCCTGTAAATCAATATATATATATGGACCCTTGGTCATTAATTAATAGACACAGAATTATTCAGTTTCATAACAATTGTATGTGGAAAATGAAAAAAAAAAAAAAATAAAGTCTCTTCAAACACTAAAGTCGCATATAGTATAATATCAAAGTCAATAATTTACCTAAAATGTAAATTCTCATTTTTTTCCCCCAAAAAATTAAGGTGATAGTTTTAATAAACAATTTCTTTTTCATCTGATAATATTAGGATTAACCAGGAGAAATACAAGGAAGAACACATATGCTTATAGACTACACATATGTCTTTAGAAACTTAAACCCACACATGGGAAGCAGGATGCAATACAGAAATTAAAACCAAACATAAATAAAAAGATTCTAAATAAACTGATCTAAATAGAATAACAGCAACAACCATATAACTTACAACAAACCACAGCCATAGAAGATAAATGACTGAAATCAAACTTCTCAGTTCTCTCTCGCACCAGCAAGTTCATAAGATGTCGAAGCCGTGAGATCTATTTGATACACTCCACCCTGATTTGCTAACAGGCCGTAGACCAAGACCCACAAGAACAAATCAGCAAGGGTTTCTTACAAGAACCATGGAAGCTGAAAGCACAGATAGATAGAGCACAAGTCCAACGAAACCACTGATCCTCCTACCCCGAACCGGTTACAGCAGATCTGAGACAAAGGATGTGGATCTGCGAAAGAAACAAACCGAGAAGAAACCATCCGATGAGGTAAAATGTAACGACCGGCTCCCGGAATTTTTCTTTGAATAAGGCCGGGGGATTGGGGGTTAGTTTACAAAGGATTATGTCTTTCTAAGTGCTTAAGCATTTGTAAACATTTAAGTATGGAATAAAGAAGCTGAATTTTTCTAAGAGTTGAAGTGATATCAGTACGGGTCAAGTGACCTTAAGCAATGAAATGCTTGGGTTCTAAGTAAGGCAAGTTTGTTGCCTGATGGTGCGGAATGGTAAATAAGGAAAGTCGAATCTGTGAGAAATATTTAAGGAATGTCTAGCAGAGGATGAGTCAGAAGTTAATGTAGGGATATGATCAAGCCAAATAAGGAAAAGACATTAAGTGTCTGGCTTGGTGAGGAAGCTCATGAAATCCTATAAAAGGAGCCATATTGCTCTCATTCTTCTCACAACTCACAAACGAGCCTTAGAGAGAAGTGAGAGCACAAACGTGTCTTTGAAGTGAGATGTTCGAGAAGGAGGATCGAACAAAGAGGAGCTCAGGAGTTTTGGGCCGGAAAAATGCCAGCAAGTTCAGAGTCTTCGAATCTTATAGATTCAATCGAGGTGATGACGTGATTCGATGCAACGCTTTATGATCAACCTTTTCTATTTTGATCTATAAATTCAGAATTAGTTTATGATGAAAGTTTTTTATGGAAAGTTCGTTCTTCGTTCTTCGAAGGTGATACTTCAAGGGTTGAAGAACGTTCATCATGTTCATAGGGTTTTTGGCATGTTTGATTGATTATGATGATGGTATATCTAGGTTGAGATGTTTATTGAGAAATGTTAAATTTGATCTTGAGTAGTTGTAAAATAATTAGAATGAAAGAGTTTATGGAATTGAATTAAAACGGGAAGTAGATAAGGAAAGGAATTAATATGAGATTAATTAAGGAAAGTACGGTTTAAGTGTATGTTGGCTTCAGCTGTATGTTGGCTTCGGGCCGCGAGGGATCTTTGGATCGTATGTTGGCTTCAGGCCATGATGGACCTTCGGGGTCGAGAGGACCGCAGGCCATATCTTGGTCGTGGACCATGAGGGACCTTCGGGGTCGAGTGGCTTCGGGCCGAGAGGGACCTTCGGGTCGTATGTTGGCTTCGGGCCGTGAAAGGTGTAAATAATGGTTAAGTAGAGGAATTGTGTAGATATGGCTAAGTAGAGTAAAAATGAGTATGAGAATGAAAACGGATGATTAGGATGCTAGTATGGAACTTATGGTTTAATGGAATTGGTTATTGTATTGTATTGCTTGTGGGCGGTTTGAGCGTCCTCATTGGGTAATTTATACTCATGCCTCCTTTTGTAATGCAGGTGAGACCTAATGTGTGGACCAGAGCGCGAGACTATAGAGACCATCGGGGATTGGGTGTTATGTACTTGAGGATTCATGAGAGTTTTCTTAAAACATTTTTCTATTACCTATGGACTTTACAAAATTTGGTCTCGGATATATTTAATAAAGTCTCGATATTTTTATGATCTTGTTGTTCTCAATTTATACTTAGTATTTTTATCAGATTTCTATTTATTATCGGGTCGGGGTGTTTCAAATTGGTATCAGAGCCGGGCAGGCCAAGCCGGTTCTTTCCCGGAAGGTCACTTTTCATTCTTGGGTTTTGTGGGTTATGGATGCCGGTCGTCTGGGGTCTCGCGCAAGGAAGGTTGATTGTTATGTAGTATGAATGGTTATGTGTATGTTTGGAATGCTTAGCGGTTTGGCTAAGTAAGCTTATGAATGGAAGTTTCAGGAGGTAGTGAGAAACTAAGTTAAGTGTAGTTTCAGATGGCGGTGACAACTAGAAGGAATGCAGGAAGCAAAGAGAGGACTGATGGTTGGGAGGAGGATGTGAACCCACTAAATGGAGAAAACGTCAGGACCGAAGGAGCTGATGAGAATGGCACGAATGGTACAGATGGTGCTGGTGGTGCCAATGATGCGGATGTCACGAACGGTGCGAATGGTGCGGGTGCCGCAAATGGTGAAAATGATGTTCATGGTGCAAACAGTGTGAATGGCACGGGTGGAGCAAATGCTAATGTGAATGCTTGATTCCCCGGCTTGGGTGCAGATGCAGCGATGGCAGCCATAATGCCAATGATGCAAGCTTTCTTTGCTCAGGTGTTTCAGCAAATGCAACAGCCACAGGCGACCTTGGCGGGAGAGGGAGAAGGAGCGAATAGGGCGCAGCCACCACCACCATCACTGTGTGTCCTGAGTTACTTGGACATGATGAATCAGATGCTCAATCTCAAGACGGACAAGTTCTGTGGTTGATGTAAGCCAATGGAAGCACACGAGTAGAGAAGTTGTTTGGAGCGTAATTTTGAATCGTTGCGTTGCCCGTGGGAGCATAGAAAAGATCTTGCTATGTTTTTCCTTGAAGGTGATGATTACCAATGGTGGCAGGGTGTGGTCCAGAGGGAATCAACAAAGATGCATGGTTGGGACTCGTTCAGGGAAGAGCTCGACAGAAAATATTTTCCAACGGAGTCGCAGGCCAAGCTGGAGGCTGATTTCCTTGAACTCCGAGAAGGGTAAAAGTCAGTGCGGGACTATGAGCATGAGTTTAACAGACTCAAGAGATATTCTGGCTGAGAAATGGAGGATGAAAGGAGGCAGATTGATAGGTTCATGCACGGGATGAAACCCGAGCTCATGACCCTTATGGCGAACCGTGATTACCGTACTGTCGCGGAGTTGGTGGAAAAGTCAGAACTGGTCGAGTGTGGGCTGGAGGAGGCAGCTAAACAGAACCCTTCGCGTAAAAGCTTGGCGATGGCTAAGTCAAGGCGTTATGAGAACCAAACAACTGGTGCAGTACCATTGTGTGCGAGATGCGGGCGGGCACATTGTGGAGTATGTCGCCAAGGTACCAGTGCATGTTTCAAATGTGGGGATACGGGTCACCATGCTCGAGATTGCCCAGAAGGAGGCGGTGGGAAATGTTTCTGATGTGGAGGCGCCGAGCATTTTGCCAGGGAGTGTAAGGCACTGATGGATGGACAGTAGGGCCATGTTTGTGGTGATCGGCCTAAAGGGGAGTTGCCACCACCACCCAAGAGGCCGAACGTGGAGGACAGAGTCAACCCAATCGCTGGTAAGTCTTGTCTATGACCTTTTGTACGTATTGTTTTGTGTGTGTGCTTAGCGTAGAGAGTGCATGATTGGCCGTGTAGGGATGATTAGTGTTGGGGGTAGTCAAACCTACACTTTATTTGATTATGGAGCATCACATTGCTTCGTACGTCCCGAAGTGGTGGAATGTTGGGGATCTAAGAAGGGATTCGAAGAAGGTGTTAGGATGGTCGAGGCTGCGGACGGTGAGATTCTGAAGTCACAAGCTATGCATCGAGATGTATTGATTTTGGTTGGGGGGACCAACATGCCAGGCGATTTAAATGTAATTCCGATGAAGAGTTACGAAATGATTCTTGGAATGAACTGGCTGTCCCATTACCCGGCAGTCTTGGATTGCAAAAAAGGCCGAGTTACCTTTAGTCGGGAGGAATAGAAGCTGGTGTACCAAGGAAACAAGAAAACGTCTGGGGTTCCAGTGGTGTCAGCTTTAAGAGCGGAGCGAATGGTCGAGAAAGGGTGTGAGGCATTTCTGGCGACTATCACTATAGCAGGTGCGGAGCAAGAAACTGCATTGGGAGAAATACTAGTGTGAAGGATTTCGAGGACGTTTTTGAAATTCTCACGGGATTACCGCCACCGCGGGATGAGCCATTTACGATAGAGTTAGAGCCAGGAACTGCTCCGATATGGAAAGGACTTTATCGCATGGTGCCGACATAGATGGTATAATTGAAAAAGCAGTTGGAGGAACTAATTGAGAAAGGGTTCATCAGACTGAGCAGTTCACCATGGGGTGCACCAGTGCTTTTCGTTAATAAGAAAGACGGGAGTTTCCGGTTGTGCATCGACTATCGTGGACTGAACCAGGTGACGATCAAGAATAAGTACCCATTGCCACAGATTGACGAATTGCTGGACCAGCTTAAGGGGGCATCATGGTTTTCGAAGATTGATTTGGCCTCGGGTTATCACCAAATCCCTATTGCTACGGGAGACATAAGGAAGACTGCATTCAGAACAATGTATGGCCATTTTGAATTTGTGGGCATGCCATTCGGGCTGAAAAATGCCCCAGCCGTATTCATGAAGCTTATGAATGGCGTGTTCAATGAATTCCTGGATGAGTTTGTTATCATCTTCATCGATGACATTTTGGTGTTCTCAAAAAATCTGGAGGAGCATGAAGGATATCTGCGAGCTGTGATTGAACGACGAAGGGAGCACAAGTTGTTGGCTAAGTTAAGCAAGTACAGTTTCTGGCAGAGGCAGATTGGCTTCTTGGGTAACATGGTGTCTATGGAAGGAGTTGCGGCAGACCCAGAGAAGGTCACAGCCATTTCGAATTGGCCAAGGCCGGTTACTCTAACAGAGATATGAAGCTTCCTAGGGCGGCGGGTTACTTTCGGCGATTCGTTAAAGGATTTGCAAGCTTGGCCAAACCCTTGACTCGTCTGACGGGTAAGGACATGAAGTATGAACGGACAGCAAAATGTGAGAAAAGCTTCGAGAAATTGAAAGAACGGTTGATGAGTACGCTAGTGTTAGTACTACCCCAACCAGGATTAGCTTATATGGTATTCACCGACGCATCTGAAATAGGGCTTGGGTGTGTCCTGGTGCAAGAGGAGCGTGTGATCGCTTATTCATCTCGACAGTTGAGGAAACACGAGGAGAACTATCCTATCCATGATTGAGAAATGGCGGCAGTTGTGTTTACACTCAAGATTTGGCGGTTGTATCTCTATGGGGAAAAGGTCCATGTGTTCACAGACTATAAGAGCCTCAAGTACATCTTCACCCAGCCGGAGTTGAACATAAGGCAAAGGAGATGGATGGAAATGATTGCATATTATGACCTGGATATAGCTTAACACCCGGGAAAGGATAATCTAGTTGCTGATGCATTGAGTCGCAGGAAGACAAGTGTGTCGGTTGAGAAGAAAATAGAGGGACTATTTACAATGCTTGGAATGTTGCGTCTGAATGTACTGACAGACAAGACAGATACTTTGAGCGAGGAAGCAGAAAACAAAGCTGACTTACTGACTCGGATACGCATGGCTCAAGGGGATGATGCACCGTTAGTTAAGATGACCAAGGACAGTGTTGTGGGATATTGGTTGACGAATAACGAGACGATCATATTTAATGGGTGAGTATGCGTCCCCAATTACAAGGAATTGCGAGAAGAAGTACTGAAGGAAGCTCATCAGTCTCGGTTTGCAGTGCATCCAGGGGCAAAAAAGATGTATCACGACCTTAAGCGGTACTACCATTGGTCAAGGATGAAAAGGGACGTTGCAGAATGGGTGAAAAAGTGTCCAACCTGCCCGCTGGTAAAACCAGTATATTAGGTTCCGAGTGGGTTACTTCAGAGCTTGCCAATGCCCGAGTGAAAGTGGGATATGATCACAATGGATTTTTTGAATGGGCTACCAAGGACCAAGAATCTTCGAGACTCAATATAAATGATAGTAGATCGTCTGACCAAGTCAGCTCACTTCCTTGCAGTGCAGAAGGCTGATGGGGTTGAAAAGTGCGTTAAGCTTTACATGGATGAAATTGTGAAACTTCATGGGATTCACATTAGTATTGTGTTTGATCGTGATGCCTGGTTCTCCTTAAACTTCTGCAAGGTGTAGCAGAAGGAGTTAGGAACGAAGGTGCACATGAGAACGGCCTACCATCCTCAAATAGATGAGCAGTCGAAACGGACGATCTAGATCTTGGAGGACATGCTACGAACTTGTATCTTGGATTGGGGTAAGAACTAGGAGCAGCATTTGCCATTAGCCTAGTTTTCTTACAACAATAGTTTTCACTCAAGCATCGGAATGTCACCGTATGAAGCTTTGTATGGTCGTCTGTGTAGAACTCCCTTATGTTGGATCGAAGTGGGGGAGGGACGAGATCTCAAACTGGAAGTGATAAAGGAGACAACAGAAAGGATTAAGTTCTTTAAGCAGAAAATAAAGGAGGCTCAAGATCGACAAAAAAGCTATTCTGATAGAAGGAGGAAAGAAATAGAATTTCAGGTGGGTGAGATGGTTTATCTGAAGAGGGTGACATTAAAGGGAAAAGATAGGGCTATAAAGATGGGTAAACTACAACCAAGGTACATGGGGCAATATAAGATCGTCGAGCGGATTGGTGCAATGACTTACCGAGTGGAGTTACCCACGGAACTTCACACATTCCATGATATATTCCATGTGTCACAACTAAGGAAAGTACTAAGGGACCTGGCTTTGGTTGTTCTACAGCCACCGGGAGACTTAGGGTCGGATTTATTGGTGCGGGGATGACCCATTCATGTGAAGAGGTTACCGGATAAACATTCTAAAAGGAAAAGAATCCCGATGGTCGAACTAGTTTGGGAGCATGATGGAATTCAGGAAACGACTCAAGAACATGCGGGCAAGATGCGGGCAGAGTATCCAGAATTGTTCGAGTCACAGGGTGATGAACGGATGGCTGATGATGGCATACCTAGGTTGAGATGTTTATTGAGAAATGTTGAATTTGATCTTGAATAGTTGTAAAATGATAGGTTGAAAGTGTTTATGGAATTGAATTAAAACGAGAAGTAGATAAGGAAAGGAATTAAGATGAGATTAATTAAGGAAAGTACGGTTTAAGTATATGTTGGCTTTGGGCCGCGATGGATCTTCGGATCGTATGTTGGCTTCGGGCTGTGATGGACCTTCGGGGTCGAGAGGGCCGCGGGCCGTATGTTGGTCCTGGACCATGAGAGACCTTCGGGGTAGAGTGGCTTTGGGCTGAGAGGGACCTTCGGGGTCGAGTGGCTTCGGGCCGAGAGGGACCTTCAGGTCGGATGCTAGTATGGAACTTATGGCTTAATGGAATTGGTTATTGTATTGTGTTGCTTGTGGGCGTTTTGAGCATCCTCACTGAGTAATTAATACTCATGCCTCCTTTTGTGATGCAGGTGAGGAATAATGTGTGGACCGGAGCGCGAGACTATGGAGACCATCGGGGATTGGGTGTTATTTACTTGGGGGTATTTTCATGGGAGTTTTCTTTAAAGAAATTCTATTACCTACGGGATTTACAATATTTGGTCTCAGATTTATTTAGTAAAGTCTCAATATTTTTATGATCTTGTTGTTCTCAATTTATACTTAGTATTTTTATTAGATTTCTATTTATTATCGGGTCAGGGTGTTTCATAAAACCTCTAGACCGCTATAGGACCAGCGAATCCGGACTGCTTCTTCAAACCGAAGGATGCAAATCAGAAAAGAGACTTCTGGGGATAGGAGACAGGATTCAACCGGAAACGCAACCCTGAACCATCTAAAGAAACTGAATCTAACAAGATGGGAAGAAAGACAAACGAACTAAAAATAAGAGAGGCAAAACGCCGGGGCTCAAGAGTCACCAGATGTTGGCCGAAAAAACAAAGACGGTGAGTTTATTTTTGGTGAGTCTATAGCTTTATCTTTTCTTTTTATTAGTGTTTTTTTTTCGGAAATCATCAAAATATTATATGGGTTATTGCATAAATTGTAATAAACCAAATGGTGGATTGTCATAAACCATGTGGTCCGGTCTGGTTAATTTTCTATTTGTATTACGAGTATATTTCCTTATTTTATTATGAAAATGAAAACTGCACTTTCTGAAGTTTCGTTTTATCTTATGTATTCATCATTATATAAAGGACACTTTATTAATGCAATAGACACACGAATTTCCCATACATTCTTTCTATACGTTATCAGCACGATAGTTTCTAAAATCCTAAGCATAAAATCCGACCAACAAACTCAGCCGCCTCCATGAATTTGTTCAGACACCCACGGAGGTTCTCTCAAGCCCATGGTGGTTCTAAGGTACAACCAGAAGGTGTGATCTCCTCTTCCTTCTTAATCCGATATGAGGTTCTAAAGTAAGTTTTCTAAACCCTAAGAACCATAAATCCTAAAATTCATAAAAACCCTAAAACCCTAATCCTGAATATTGATAGGTTTATTAAATTGTTTGATTGATTGATTGACTTAATCATAATTCGAAACTATTTATTTTAATGAAACCCTAAATTTTGTAATCAATCTGAAAATCGATTGATTGCATAATCTAATAGAAACCGACTGCTAGGTTGATTAAAACCCATTGATTGTTTGATTGCTATAACTGATTGATTATTTTAAGATTGAAATTGCATGATAAACTAATTGACTTAACAAGTTATGTTTAAAACCGAAGTCTGATCAAGCATGAATCCTTTAGAATTCGTATGCTAGGTTTGCATAATAATCATATAGATCTCGAATGCTAGGAATGTCTTGTTTGATCATTAGATTTCTTTGATTAGCATTAAAATTGGTAAACTTGATTTCAGATGTCAAAAATCAACAACTCGGATTTTTCTGCCCTAAATCTCTCTGGTGATAATTACTTACAATGGGCATTGGATACTAAGATCCTCCTAAAGTCTAAAGGACTAGGCTAATGTATCATTGAGGGCAATAATGAAAACGAAACAAATAGATACAAGGCAATCTTAATCATTCGCCATCATCTTGCCGAGGATCTGAAAAACCAGTACTTGACTATTGAAAATCCTCTTGACCTTTGGAATGAGTTGAAAACGAGATATGACCACCATAGAACGGTGTTGTTGCCAAAGGCCAGTTATGATTGGAGGAATCTCGGGTTTCAGGAATTCAAGTCTGTGGACGTTTAAGATATGCTAGAGAAAACTTTCTCCACCTTCCAATTAATGTATTATCACAACAACAATACCGTGAAAAAAGCTTTGAAACATATTAAGTCTTATCTCATACCAATTACTGGTCGAGCAAAACAATGTGTTACTAATGAGAAATAGTAAGATGAGACCTCTTAGAAAGCGAAGTTGATTTTGATCATGACCAAGATGATCTTATGAAATATAAAATTTCTGATTGCCTAAAATAACCAAGTTGATTTCGACATCATTTTTTTTGTTTGCTTTCATGCTTTCCTTTAGTTTTATCTCTTTGAATTTATTTTACTGATATTGCTTTGAACTTAATAAAATAAAAGAATGTTTTAACTATAAAGTCTCATATATTCGTGGTGGATAGTGGTCAAACCACACGATTCTAAGAGACAAAAGATATTTCATTGATCTTACATTCAAAAACACCAATATAAGTACCATAGCAGGTATGACCAATCTAATTGAAGGCTTTGTCCAGACTAACATATTGTTGCGTAAGGGTACGCATCTAGAAATTTCTGATGCCTTATATTCACCCAGCTCTAAGAGAAGCCTATTAAGTTTTAAAGATATTCGAATGAATGGCTTCCATATAGAAATTAAGGGCGAAAGGAAACGAAGAGTTCCTTCTAATATTTGAGATTACCCAAGGCCATAAGAAAGTCCTAGAGACTATACCTGCCGTTTCTACAGGCTTTTACTGTGTTAAGATCAGTATGATAGAGGCAAATGCCATGGTAAACAAGACATTTACCGAAAATTTCACTCTTTGGCACAACCGGCTTGGCCATCCTTGTTCAAACATGATGCAAAAGCTAATATCAAATACAGATGGGCACACATTGAAAGAAAGAAAAGTTATCCCAAAGAAACTCACGTGTGAAGCATGTTCACTTGGGAAACTTATTGTTAGGCCATCACCAGTTAAAGTGACTAAGAAAACAATAAACTTTCTGGAAAGGATACAAAGAGACATTTGTGGACCAATACACCCACCTTGTGGGACGCTTAGATATTTTATGGTCTTTATTGATGCATCCACAAGATGATCACACGTAAATCTCCTATCAACCCGAAATTTGGCATTTGCATGGTTACTTGCTCAAATAATTCGCCTAAGAGCACACTTTCCAGACTTTCTTTTAAAGACTATACGTCTTGATAATGCTGGTGAATTCACGTCCTAAGCATTTAATGATTATTGTATGTCCATAGGGGTAAGTGTGGAGCATTCTGTGGCACATGTACATACACAAAACGGTTTGGCAGAATCATTTATCAAACGCATACAGCTAATTGCTAGACCATTACTTATGAGATCAAAACTCCCGGTCTCAACTTGGGGACATGCGGTTTTACATGCAGCCGAATTGATTCGCATCAGGCCATCTAGTGAACATAAGTATTCTCCATCACAATTGATTACAGGTCATGAGCCAGACATATCCCATCTTAAAACATTTGGATGTCCCATCTATATACCAATAGCACCACCGCAGAGAACTAAGATGGGCCCTCAAAGGAGAATGGGAATATATGTTTGATATTATTCTCCCACGATCATTAAGTACCTTGAGCCAACCACGATTGATCTATTTAAGGCCAGGTACGCGGATAGTCACTTTGACGAATCCGACTATCCAACATTAGGGGGAGATAATAATAAGTTGGTAAAGGAAATTACATAGAATCAACCGTCCATATCATGGCAAGACCCTCGGACTAAAGAATGTGAATTAGAAGTCCAAAAGATAATACATTTACAAAAGCTAGGTAATCAGTTGCCAGATTCCTTTGCTGACCCGAAAAGAGTAACTAAGTCATATATACCAGCTGTGAATGCACCAATTCGTATTGATGTTCAAGAGGGACACAATCACGTTGCTACAGAATTTAAAACGCGTTTAAAACGTGGCCGGCCTATAGGTTCCAAAGATAAGAACCCTCGGAAATCAAAGAAAGGTGCTGAGAATGAATTAGTGGTTAAGGATTTCGAGGTTAATGGAACCCCAGACATAAACGAACAGATGGTACCAAACATTGAAGCTCGGGACGCCGAGCTTCAAGGTCCTGAAGTTCCTATTAACAATGAGATCTCAATCAATTATGTTATGTTTGGAATACAATATAACAGAAAGAGTGTTGACATTGATGATATATTTGCATACAAGATATCACTTGAACTCATGGATATAACCGAGGATCCAGAACCCACGTATATATTTGAGTGCACTCAACGAAAGGATTGGACTAAATGGAAAGAAGCCATAAACGTGGAGTTAAATTCTTTAAGGAAAAGGGATGTCTTTGGTCCAATAATCCGGACACCCTATGAAGTTAAACCAGTTGGATATAAATGGGTCTTCGTGAGGAAAAAAAATGAACATGGAGAAATCGTGAGATATAGAGCACGGCTTGTTGCACAAAGATTCTCACAGAGACCAGGAATAGATTATGAGGAGACATACTCCCCTGTGGTGGATGCTACTACTTTTAGATTCTCAATAAGTCTGGCAATAAGAGAGAAATAGGATTTGCGGCTATGGACGTAGTGACCGCATACTTATATGGTTCACTGGATAGTGATATATATATAAAAGTCCTAGAGGATATTGAGCTCAAAGATAAGACAAGTTCTCGAGAACAACATTGTATAAAGTTGAACAAATCCCAGTATGGATTGAAACAATCAGGTCGAATGTGGTATAATAGACTAAGTGAGTACTTAGTGAAAGAGGGCTATAAGAACGACCCCATCATTCCGTGTATTTTCATAAAGAATTTCGAAAAGGGGTTCGTAATCATCGCGGTGTATGTAGATGATCTTAATATCCTAGGAACCTCTGAGGAAATTACTCAAACAGTCGAATACCTCAAGAAAGAGTTTGAGATGAAAGACTTAGGAAAAACAAAGTTTTTTTTTTGGGTTACAGCTTGAGTACATTAATAATGGAATCTTTGTGCATCAAATAGCATATACAGAAAAGCTACTCAAGAGATTTAATATGGACCAATCTCACCCATTGTCTAGCCCCATGGTCGTGAGATCACTTGATCTAAAGAAAGATCTGTTTGGTCCTAAGAAGAACGATGAAGAAGTCCTTGGTCCCGAAGTGTCATATCTCAGTGCCATAGGAGCTCTAATGTATCTGGTGAGCCACACAAGGCCAGATATAAGTTTTGCCGTGAATATATTATCTAGATTCAGCTCATGTCCGACCCAAAGGCACTGGAATGGGATTAAACATATTCTTCGTTACCTACAAGGAACGAAAGACTTGGGTCTATTCTATATTAACCAATCCAAAGAAAATTTAATTGGTTTTGCTGATGCAGGATATCTTTCGGATCCACACAGTGCTAGGTCTCAGACAGGTTATGTTTTTACCCATGGAGAAACTGCCATATCCTGGCGGTCCATGAAGCAGACCATTGCAGCTACATCATCGAACCATGCAGAAATATTGGCTATTCACGTAGCCAGCCGAGAGTATGTCTGGTTAAGGCTAATGACTCAGCACATTAGAGTTAATTCTGCGATGACCGAAGGGAAAAAGGAACCAACCATCATGTATGAGGACAATGCAGCATGCGTAACTCAGCTTAAGGACGGATAGATCAAAGGTGATAGGACGAAGCACATTTTGCTAAAGTTCATCTTCACACATGATTTTCAGAAAGCTGGAGAAGTCAGAGTACTACAAGTCTGTTCAAGTGACAATTCTGCGGACCTATTCACCAAATCGCTTCCAACCTCAACATTCAAGAAGCTAACTTATCAGATTGGAATATGCCAGCTGAAGGACCTTCAAGGAAGATCAGAACAGGGGGAGTAATACGTGTTGTACTCTTTTTCCTTCACCACGGTTTATCCCATTGGGTTTTCCTGGTAAGGTTTTAATGAGGCAACATCCAAAGCGTATTGTGAGTCCTTAATGGTTATGACATCCAAAGAGAAGTGTTATAAACCGAATGGTGGATTGTTATAAACCATGTGGTCCGGTCCGGTGTATTAGTTTCCTATTTGTATTAGGAAAAGGAATACTGTATTTTTCATTTCCCGTTAGGAAAAAAAATTTTATTTTATCTTATATATTCATCTTTATATAAATGATACCTTATTAATGCAATAGACATACAAATTCCCCATATATTCTCTCTAATTTACAACATAAATTATTTATTTTTCTTATTTTTTAAACTTGTAAAAAGAATTTTAATGGTTTGTCATTTGTTCAATTAGTTTGGTAACGACGTCAGTTACTAACAAATTATATGTGTATTCTTTGAGAAGTATAATCCAGTTTATTACTGCAAAAAGTTGCTCAAAAATTTCGTAAATAAGTATTTTTAATAGATATTTGGGTTAAAGTGTCTTATTGCATAATTTTCTCTACAAAAAATCATTCCAACCAATGCATACAAGTATATAACAAACCAAAATAATCCAAGCAAATTAATTTATTTAGAACTAGGTCAGCATTCGTGCTATAGTACGGGTAAGCAATTACATGTTTTAAAAACAATTTTGTGATAATTATTTTTAATAAAATATATTTCATAAAAATATTATGATATCATTTTGATCTTATTTTATATATTTTACAGAACTCTGAATAGTTTATATTTGTTTTTAAGTTTTCAAAATCAAACATACATTTTTTATATAAATATAATTATGATTAATGATAATCAAAATAAGGTAACATTTGATCCGTTAAATTTATTTTTAATATTTTTATAATTGTAATGGATTATCCTATCTTTTTAATTTATTTTTTCAGATCAATATTTTAAAAAATATTAATCAAATGGATTAATCGGTTTTAAAATAATTTTGAATATCCTATATGTTTTCACAGAATAAACCATAAAAATTGCAAATCATAAAACATCAATCCTAATTTTATAAAATTAAAAAATATATTGATCTAATTTATTAATATTTTCAATTTTATAGTTTAGAAATTTATTAATATTAAGTTTGATTTATTTTATCCATGTTTTTTGTTAGTTGAAATATCTTTTAAAATATATTTATTTATATTTTTTTGTGTGTATATTAACCAAAATTTTGATTTTACTATTTATAAAATAATTAATATACAAAATTATGTAACTACATTTAATTTTGTTTAATTTTGTTTTAATTATTTAAGGAAATGAAATTCACTATTTTGATATTGTTTGAATCTATGTTTAATTATTCAATAATTTCAATAAATATTTTTAATAAAATTCTAGTTAATTTATTAAATTTAATGGCATTTTGTATAATATAAGAGATCACTAAGAGGGTGTTATTCGTTTATTGATTTAGAAATCTGTATGAGATTTATAAATCTAGACAAAATATTCTGATTTCCAAATCTAATAATAAATATGTACAAATCCGAGGGTTTTCCTTTGGATTTTAGTCTTTGTATTTTTAACAAATAAATCCACTCAAATCCAATCAAACTCAATATAAAATCAAATCCATAAATAAATCCGTATGATTGAATAACACATGATTTTAATTAGGATTTATAAATCATAAAACCAATAACATATGATTTTAACATGGATTATAAAATCATGAAACTAATAACACTGGATTTTATTCAGATTTTCAAATGCATTAAAATACATAAACCAATAACCCTTACTAAAACTGAATTTGATATTATATTGTTATTATAGTTTAATAGAATAGATTTACAAACCAACCGGTTGTGTCAAACCGACATATTTCATCTTTACCCGCTGAAGCTAAACCCTGGACAAAGTTCTCGCCTTCTCTTCCTCTCCGTGCGTGTGTTCGCCGACGTCAAGGTCTGTAAATTCTATTGTTTCTTGTGAAGATAAGAAGCGTAGACTCCTCTGTGATCATCAAATCCTCTTTGTCTGAATCGCCCGACTTAATCCAACCGGTCATTTCCGGTTATTGCCCCCACCAGAAAAATTCACAGGATGTAAAAATGTTAGCTTTAGGTTATGCCAAAGGAATCGCTCATCAATTTCTCACAAATCCCAGATGGTAATTCACGTCTTCCCATTTTTTCTCTTCTTTAAATTGATTCCCAGAGGTCTTCTTGTTTTTGCCTAAATCAAGTTCTTGATTTTGTACTTTTTGCTTTTCTTCTGTGTCTTCCTATAGACAATGTTATAAGAACACTCATCACTTTTGTCTGCAATGTTGTGGCTTCTGTATGTACTTATGGAGATAAGTTCGTCTGGAATTTTGTGGTTTCTTCAGTGTATAAAGTGGAAAGTTTTGTACTTTCCTTCTCTATGTGTTCTTACAGATATACTCTATGGTTATTGCAGGACTTCTGGACTCTTCTTGCTTCACCATCTGTTCCCTAAATACTCCGTTTATGCAAAGGAGAGGCCTTTTAAAGAAGTTACATATAGATCAGCTTCTTTTGACTTTTTACGAGCTTCAAAGCAGAATGTATTCGAGTATAACAGACGTTACATGAGTAATTCGACGATAGAGTTAAGAACAGATGATAATGTGGTGAGGTTTTCTTTTAATAGCAATGTCACTGACAACAAAAGTGTGCCTTTGAGGACAGAGAAGAAATGGAAACGGGCTAAATCGTCGAGAAAGGCTAAAGTGAATGAGTTAAGGTTTTATCGTCTAAAGTCTAAAAAGAAGATGAATTCTCCAAACCCTGAAGTTAGGATTCGGTACAAGCTTGAAAAGGTTACAATCAGTTCTTATTCTCTAACTTTAGTTTCCTCATCTTTTCATTACTCAACTTCATTTCAGTTACGTTTTCTTGCAACTTTTCGTTATGTCTTCATGTTGTGTTTATTCAAGAATATCGCTGAAATCGAATGTATGCATATGACTTTGAATCTTTCCATTGGTGTATTGATCTGTATTAGACAATGAAACATGTTGAAATGTAGTTAAATATTTGGCTCCTTGTCTACAGGCCAAGAGAAAAGAAGAATGGTTGATTGAGAAACTGAGGAAATACGATGTCCCGAAATCATCATCGGAACCCTATGATCCAGAAACTTTGACAGAGGAAGAGCAGCATTACCTGAAACGTACAGGTGAAAAGAGAAAGAACTTTGTGCTTGTCGGCAGACGAGGAGTGTTTGGAGGTGTGGTTCTGAACATGCACCTCCACTGGAAAAAGCATGAGACTGTCAAAGTTATTTGCAAGCCCTGCAACAAACCAGGGCAGATTCATGAGTATGCAGAAGAGCTTGCTAGGCTTAGCAAAGGCATTGTGATCGATGTCAAACCTAACAACGCCATAGTATTGTACCGTGGGAAAAACTATGTGAGACCAGAAGTTATGTCCCCTGTTGATACTCTCTCTAAAGATAAGGTATGATGAAGCATAGATAAGTTATGTTGGGAGTGTAGTTCTTCTGTTTAAAGTTTGTTCGGTAAATTGACAATAGTGAATGAAAACGGCAGGCTTTAGAGAAATATCGGTATGAACAATCGCTTGAACATACGAGTGATTTCATAGAGAAGTTGGAGAAAGAGCTTGAGGAGTACCAGAAGTATGTTGCTCGCTACAAGAAGAAGAAAGATGAAGAAGCGGATAAGAAGAAAGAGGATTCAAAAAGCAAAGCAATGTAACTTATTTTAACATATTTTAGCCGTGGAAAAGAAAAGCAATTCTTAGAAGGAATCTGAAATCAGAGGAAAGTCAATGATTATTTTTAGTTTTTCAAAGTCTTGATTTGGTGCAAAGAGGTCCTTACTACTTAGTCCTTACATTGCCTTCTGGTTCAAGTGGGTTCGCTTTGATTAAATTAAGTTGTATATGTGTTGTTCAGAGCAGCCAAAAGATAGAAACTTTATGCCAAAGCTGCACTCACAAACCAAAAACAAGACACAGACGAAGAATAAACGACGGCTATCTCAAGTAACTCAGAAAAGGAAAGAATTTGAGAAAGAACGACAGAACACACTGAAACTTTAACCAATTTACGCCCGTTAACGAGGGTCGCTATATTTGGCCCTGAACCTTCTCCTGGAATCCACTAAATCAAATTAGAGTTACAAGAGAGATCTGAAAACAAAGACATAATTACAATGTTTCACTCTGTTTTCTCTCTTCTCTATATTCTCTCAAGAACACTCAAATAAGTTTATTCTCAATTGAATGTCTTTTTTTTGTCTCGCGTGTGTTGTCTCTCTCCAAGTGTCTCAAAGCAAATCCCAATGTGTCATTTTGCCCACATATCAAAACTAGCCAAATTCTGATACACGACAAATGACTCACCATTGATTTTCATCAAGCAAAACGGCTACTTCAAGTGGTCCTGCAACTTTGGTAAGTCACGTACTTAGCTGAAGCAAACTGAGACTTCCTGATACGTCCTGAAATATGGGTTACTCAACTGGATAGAAATGATAAGATTCTGGCCCGGTCGCAAAGAGCAAACAAGGAAGAATTCAGGGTGGAATGAAGGGTCGCACACTGGATACGAAAGACCACTGATATTCCCACTCCTTTGGCCGAGGATATGACGCACCAAGACACAACTAGGAGGTTGTTGTTTGGAAATTACAAATCAAGACACAACTAGGAGGTTGTTGTTTGGAAATTACAAACCAAGCAACGAGAAAAAGGTCTTAGCAAAGAATAAAGAGAGAAATTCTCAAAATGAAAAATAATCGGTGTGTGTTTCTTACAAAGTGTTTCACGCGTACATATACTGGCCTTGGTCGTAGGCAAAACTAAAATAAAGTCCATTGAAATATCTACCCACGGATGAGAAGAGGTAACATAGAGTAAAGACCTTGATTTTGGTTTTTGGACTTGGCTTCTTTGCATACTACACACCGGTTGTAGATTCTCTCCACATCTTTCATCAAGCTTAGCCAAAAGAAATGTTCAACACTGTTTTATGAGTTTTCTTAATTCCAAAGTGTGCCATTAAACCACCTATGTGAGCTTCTCTGACAATTAACTCCCTCAAAGAATATTGGGATACACAAATACGGTTATCAAAAATAAAAATCCAGACCCTTGATAATATTTCCTACAAGCAGCCTTAGAAATTTTAAAGTCCTAATCAGTTGCATACAATTTTGAATGAATTCAAATCCTAGCAACTTGGTTTCCAAAGCTGAAAGAAGAACATATCTGCGGGACAAGGCATCAGCTACCACATTCTCTTTACCTTATTTATATTTTATGACATAAGGAAAGGTTTCAATGAATTTGACCCAGCGTGCATGTCTTTTGTTCAACTTTTTATGTCCTTTGAGATGTTTCAAGAACTGATGATCCGTATGATTCACAAACTCCTTGGGCTAAGTTTTTCGAAATTTTATAAAAATTTTTTTGGAAAAAACTGTTCAAGATAAGTTTTTTCAAAAGATTTTATAAAGTTTTTACGGAAAACTGTTTAAAATAAGTTTTTTCCGAGATTTTCAAGAAAACCACCCTGCCCACCAATCCTACCGAGCTGGCAAGCAGGAANCTGATTTTGATCAGCATTTCCTACCGAGCTGGACGGTAGACAACATGCTGACCGTCCAGCTCGGCCAAATTTGGCTTGCATGCCTTCCTCTCCGAAAATTGTAAGTTTTTCTGGAGATCGTTTCATAAAATTTTTCCAAAAAAACTGTTTAAGATAAGTTTTTCGAGATTTTATAAAACTTT